>CAJQZJ010018538.1:3840183-3869373 GCA_907164525.1 Lophiomys imhausi | reverse complement strand
TTCCTTCCTTCCTTCCTTCCTTCCTTCCTTCCTTCCTTCCTTCCTTCCTACCTTCCTTCCTTCTTTCTTTTCCTCCCCCCTCTTTGGGTTTTTGTTTTTTGGTTTGGTTTGGTTTTTTGAGACAGGGTTTCTCTGTAGACCAGGGTGGCCTTGAATTTAGAGATCCGCCTGCCTCTGCCTCCCAAGTGCTGGGATTAAAGGCATGCACCGCCCAGCTGCTGCTTTTTTGTTTTTTTAATTTAAGATAAGGTCTCACTGTGTAGCCTCCACTGTCCTGGAACTTGGTATGTAGACCAGGTTGACCTCAAATTAGCAAAGATCCATCAGCCTTGCAATTTTTTTTTTTTTTGGGTTTTTCGAGACAGGGTTTCTCTGTGTAGCCCTGGCTGTCCTGGACTCACTTTGTAGACCAGGCTGGCCTCGAACTCTCAAAGATCCGCCTGCCTCTGCCTCCCAAGTGCTGGGATTAAAGGCAATTTTTTTTTTTTTGAGGTAGAATCTCGTTGTTACCCAGGCTGACTGAAAACTCACAGCAGACTTCTGCCTCAGCCTCCCAAATGCTGAGATTGCAAGCGTAATCCCATCATGCCCCAGGCTTGGTTGTTACATTTTTAAGAGTTTGTCACATGGGACAGATGATGTCAGGCATAGTGGCACAGGCTTGTGACCCTGCACTCAGGAGCCTGAGGCGGGTCTGTTGTGGGTTAAAGGCTAACCTGGCCACAAAGTGAGACTCTACCTCAGAAATAGTAACTTTGTCAGAGATGGCCTTACCTGCCTCATGCATCTGCTGTCTGACTGATTTATGTGATGTCCCACGGTTGCTTGTGGCATTGCAGGAAGACATGGGACGTTTAAAGGCCTCCATAGCTCCTGGGATATCACAGACCAAATCCTTCCCTCCTTACTCCAGACCTGCCAGCCTGCCCCTTACCTCTTGTGCAGATGGAGTCCTGGTGGAGGTGGCACAGCTCTTTCCTGCGGTTGGCTGGACAGCTCAGCGAGACCACAGAGCCTTCAAGGATCGGCCGTGTTCTGGAAGTACCTGGATGGGGTCGTCCGCACTGGTTAGAATGGAGTCCAAAACCGGCCATCCTGCTGAACACCCAGAGCATCTCCAGGAACAAGGCTAGCCCTTTCATTTGTGCAGGGTCTTTGTGAACCCCTGTCTCAGAACTTTTCTCCCTGGAATGATTTTTTTTTAAATATGTGTATGCTATTTTATAGGGGTTTGTTTTCCCACTAGTGTCAGTGGTAATCACCTTAATAAGTGATTATCCACTTATTCCTGAAACCCTGTGGGTTTTCTCCAGTCTTCCCTCAGCCAACAAAAGCAAAAAAAAAAGGCCAAGTTTAATATATGTCGCCAAGTTCAATTTCACATGGTAGATCAATTTTTGTGTCAAAATAATCCCTTAGGTTTGGTAATGATAGGCTTTTAGCCTGGGTTTTTAATCCCATCTGTAAGAGTAATAGGATTTTGAAAACTTTCACTTCAAAAACCATAATTTGCCCTGTTCTGCTCGAAGAGTAAGGACAGGAGGAGTACAAGCTCAAGCCAGCCTTTGGGTGCTGCCAGCTGATAGCTCGGTTAGAAGCACCGGCCTGTCAGCCAGCAGGATGCAAACAGCAGGGTATTGCCCCCCATCATCAAAACTGAATCTCAAAAAAAAAAAAAAAAAAAAAAAAATTGGAAAGCCGGGCGGTGGTGGCGCACGCCTTTAATCCCAGCACTTGGAAGGCAGAGGCAGGCGGATCTTTGTGAGTTCGAGGCCAGCCTGGTCTACAAAGCGAGTCCAGGACAGCCAGAGATATTCAGAGAAACCCTGTCTCGAAAAACCAAAAAAAAAAAAAAAAAAAAACTGAATCTCTGGCTCACAATTTCCATTCTTCCTGGAGGGCTGAATTGATAATTTAATTTAAAGTGTTCTGTGAAGTTATCCTACTAAGCTAAGGTGCCCCTTAGCAATGACAACTTCCATATTGTCTCCTGAAAAGTTTGTTCCAGCTGGCCTTGGTGGCACACACCTTTAATTGCAGCCCTTGTGATGCAGAGGCAGGTGGTTACTGAGTCCGGGGCAATGTAGACCCTGACCTCCCTCCCCCGCAAAAAAAAAAAAAAAAAAGAAAAAAATTGATTTGTGAGCTGCTCCATGCCTGGCTGATGCTTTGTGTATAATCCTAGCAGGAAGCAAATTCCACAGGGAAGTGGTACATGGGGCAAGCAGAGGTACAGGGGTTCATGCAGCGCTAGCCACCGATTTAATGGCTGGCTGCCCCATTCACTGGATGTCTCTCTCTGTTGGATGTAGAGCTTTCTGCTCAGCTAGATGCCATGGGAACTCAGCTGCTCTCCTGCCTTCTGCTCACCTGAACTTACAAAGCCTCCTGAAAACCTGAACCGTGTGGCAGCCTCCCCATTTCTTCAACACAGAGGGCTCCCTGAGTGTGAGGGACATGGGTACTGGGCAGAGGGAGACCTTGGGATGCCCCATTGCTTAAGCTGAGAGCAAGGTGTCTCTCTCTCACACACACACCTGCCCCCTTGTTCTCAGTGTGAAGACCCCTGCCACCCACACACAGCTCGTCCCTGTGGCCCAGCCATTCGGATTTCTCACAGGCACCCAGAGAGCTACTCTGCTCTAGCCCCCTCTGTAGTTTGCCCTAGCTGAAGATTGAGCCCAGCATTCTCTGTTCCAGAGAAGCCCAGAGGGTGCTGCGGGATGGAGCCAGGTTTGGAGAGATTAGGTGTTAACAGCCATCCTGTGCTTTCGTTGTTTTGAGATAGATTTCTCTGTATAACAGAGGCCTGGCTGTCCTGGACTCACTTTGTAGACCAGGCTGGCCTTGAACTCAGAGATCCGCCTGCCTCTGCCTCCCGAGTGCTGGGATTAAAGGCGTGGGCCACCATGCCCAGCCTGCCCTGTGCTTTTGTGTACCTGTCTCAGGGCCCACCCTGGAAGGCTTTTGAATCTCCTGTTCCTCAGGAACCACTTCTCCTCAGCAGGAACAAGTCACAAGAAACATTACCCATGATACCCTAAGAGACTTACTTCTTAATGACTGGCAATTATTGGTGCCAGAATTCATTTCACCAAGCCCCATGGGTCAGCTGGCACATAGTAGGGCTCACCAGAAGCACATACAACCCCATCCGGGTAACCACTGTACCTGTGACAAGAAAGCCGGCTACATAGAAGCTCGGTTTCATCTGGCCAGCATGGCACAGAATCACCTGACCTGCTCCCTATCTTGAGTCCCTGCTGACCATAGAGACCACATGAAGGTTATTGATGTTCCCCTATCCAAAGCCCCTTGTTTTTGTTCCTGTTGAGGTGTGAGAGTCCACTCTGCATGCATGTATGTACATAAGTATATGTGCGTGTACCTTGTGTATGCATTGTATGTATATGTACATATAAGTATGTCCTCAATCAACCTGGTGTGTGCGGTTTCTCTCATCACACACTGTCTCCTAGCTATGCAGTGAAGTCGCCCTGGACCCATCTACAGTGATGGAGAAAGGTGACCACCTCATTCTCTCTTGCTGCAGACAAAACCACCCCTCCTTCAGTCCCTGTCTTGGACAGGAGTCCTTACTGCGCAGCCTCTGCTGCCCTGGCCATTGGCCTCGCTGCATGAGAAGATAGCTGCTTCCCCCCCCCACCCACACACACTGCAATTACTGTTTCACAATTGAGTGCCTTAATAATCGTTTACAAATACTGTGTATCTATGTGCAACTGTTCAACTTGTCCTTTGTGGCTGGGTACTTTGGTCCTGGTGGTTAATAATATTAGGAGTTGAGTTTGTCCCCACCGCAATCCACTTGTGTGTATTCTGCTGTGCAGTTGACATTGTGGCTAGTGACTGCTCCCCAGAGCCTGCTAGAACAGCACTGTCCAGTGCCTGCGGGCCAGGCTGGCATCAGTGAACACCACAGCCTATGGTGGCCAACGAAGGATGTGATTTGGTTTGCCAGGCAACTGAGGGATGGTGTAGGCCCCGGCACTCCCTGAACCACATCCCACGTCCTCCCCTAGACCCCTCACAGTTGCCCTTTAGTTTATAGAAGTTTCTCACCGCCTGGTTCCCTTTGACACTCCCTCCTGTTCCCCTGCCCAGTCCTGAGCACCTCGCAGCAGGTTGTGGGTACAGTTCACCCCAGGGGAGGTGCAGCATGCCACGCTCTTCACCTTTCAAAGGCTACTGCTGGTTTCCCTCGTGTTGCGTTACAACTTCAATGGATTTTTAAAAATTGTTTTTCTTGATTTTTTATATTATATATTTAAAAGGCAGTATCTTTTGTACTGTGAATTTGCAGTAGAAGAGGCATAGAGCACTTTTTTTTTACTTCTGTTGGTGTGTATTGTATATTTAGTCTGCGTGCTTCTTGTGATGAAAATAAACATTTCCTTTATAAACGTTGTGTGAGTACCTATGTGTACTGGCGGGCTCTGCCCCAGCCCTTGCCAAGACAGCCAATGCTCTTCCCCTATCATTTTTGTGGGCACCCTCTTTCTAGATTTGTACCTACTAAGTTAGAGGCTCTTCTCCAAAGTTGGAGGAGTTAGACCTAGAGGAGCAGGCCCAGCACCACCCCGGACCTCTCCTCCCAATTCTGTCCTCTGTGGCTGGGACTGGACAGGTAGAAAACAAGCTGGCTGTGCTGGCACATGCCTTTAATCATAACAGCAGGCAGGGGCAGGCTGATATCGTAGTCCAAGGCCAGCCTGGGCTACAAAGTGACTTCCAGGCCAGCCAAGGCTACAGAGTAGTATCCTGCATCAAAACAAAACAAACCACCACCACTCCTCAAAAAAATGTATAAAGCATCTTGAGGAAAAGATGCTCATGTAGGTCTCTGCTCTGTTATGTGGATCTCTTTATTTGGGGGCAAGGCAAAGCATCACAAAGGATAGCTGTTTGCTGGAACTCGAGGGAGCTACAGGGAGAGGCCAGAATGGTCCCCAATATCCACCTGAAGGACACAACCTCAATGATACTGGGTTCTTCCGCTAGACTTCACCTCCTAAAGTTAACACCAGCTGTGATACTCTTCACTGCATGGCCTTTGAGGCACATTTAAGGTCCTAGACCCAACACTTGGTAACTGAGGAAGTCAGGCTGCCATGACTTAAAATCGTCTGGTCCTAGCTGTGTAATCCACAAGAGCCAAGGAGACTCCCCTCTTCCCCATGTTGGCTGCAACGCTACTACTGGTGAGGGAAACTCTTGGTCCCACCCTCCCAACCCAGTGGCTAGGTATGCCAGATGAAGTGGACTTGCTGTGTACATGCTCAGTCCTTTATCCCACAGATGCTGAAGGTCTTTTTCATTCTCAATTTTCTGTCACTCAACTGGACTCAGTGGGAGACCGATGAGTGAATTACCTCACCACGGGCAACAGCCAGATCAACGGCCCTGGGGAAACACGTGTGAGCCAAAATCAATTGGAAATACTTTAATGTGAAATCTAAGGAAAAGGTTAACCAGGCCTGGTGGCACTTGCCTTTAACCCCAGGACCAGGGAGTTGCATGCTATCTTTGGCTGCTTGGCAAGTTTGAAGCCAGTCTGGGCTGCATGAATCCTTGTTTCAAAAAGAAAACAGCCAGAGGTGGCGCTAGACATGGGGACTCAGATCCCAGCACTTGGGAGCGTGAGGCAGGAAGAGCCTGACCCAGGTGGCATAGCAGTAACTCAGCACAAGTCCCTTAACCCAACCCCAGACTGAAAAGGAAGGTGGGGAGAGAGGGCAATGGTACAGATTAACAGCGGGATCAAACTAACACTACCCTCTGTAGAATGTGTGGAGGTTTTTTTTTTATAAAGATTTAAATATTTTATGTATGTGCGTGTTTTGCTTGTGTGTGTGTGTGTGTGTGTACCACATGCATGCCTGGTGTCCCAGGAGATCAAAAGATAGTAATGCATCTCCTGGAACTAAGTTCGTGAGCCACCATCTGAGTGCTGGAACCCGACCCCAGCCCTTTGCAAGGATAACAGGCGCTCTGACCTGCCCAGCCATCTCTCCAGCTCCCTCTCAGAAGGGTTTAAGCAGATGGAATCTACGGTTGAAGTGCTTCTCTTGGAGTCAAGAGCTACCAACCTAGGACTCACAGCTTTCTGGAGCAGTGGGTCATGACCCCTTTGGGGACCAAGTTACCCTTTCACGGGGATCTCTTATCAGAGATCCTGCATATTAGATATTTTCGTTACAATTCATAACAGCAAAATTACAGTTATGAAGTAGCAATGAAATAATTTTATGGTTGGGAGTCACCACACCATGAGGAACTGTATTAAAGGGTTACAGCATTGGAGAAGTTGAGAACAACTGATCTAGGGACAGGTCCCAAGGATTGTGTATGCTTCCTATGATGCCCTAGGAATTCTGATAGCCATATTCAGAAACCGCTGAAATAAGACTGTGATGGAGGCTTACACTTTTCTAGGTACAACCACATTCTGTACATGATTTGAGACAACGCCTACACCTACACCCACACACACACACACCCAACAGCATGAGGATGTTCTCAAGACTTACCATATTGCCTGTGTGCTCCAGGCCCTGCAAGAATGTCCGTCAGCTGGCTGCCTTTACCTTGATTTTTTTGTTTGTTTGGTTTTTTTTGGTTTTTCAAGACAGGGTTTCTCTGTGTATCTCTGGCTGTCGTGGACTCTGCTTTGTAGACCAGGCTGGCCTCGAACTCACAGAGATCCGCCTACCTCTGCCTCCCGAGTGCTGGGATTAAAGGTGTGCACCACCACACACCCGGCTCTTTACCTTGATCTTATCTTAAGAGTAACTATCCCAGGGATGGGTACAGTCCCAGAGCACACCTGCAGTGAACATGGTTTTGCCAGGGAGGAGCCCAGTGTTTGTTTAAGCGTAAGAATGTCACCACGGCAAGAGCTTAGAAGAGACCCCAAAAGGCTTGAGATCCCAGAAAGGTTCCTGTGTAATGATGATCCTTTTGTTTTCCTTTAAAAAGTTTTTTAAAGCCGGGCAGTGGTGGCGCACGCCTTTAATCCCAGCACTTGGGAGGCAGAGGCGGCGGATCTCTGTGAGTTCAAGGCCAGCCTGGTCTACAGAGCAAGTCCAGGACAGCCAGAGCTGTTATACAGAGAAACCCTGTCTCAAAAAAAAAAACAAACAAAAAAAAAAAAAAAAAAAACAAGGCCGGGCGGTGGTGGCGCACGCCTTTAATCCCAGCACTTGGGAGGCAGAGGCAGGCGGATCTTTGTGAGTTCGAGGCCAGCCTGGTCTACAAAGCGAGTCCAGGACAGCCAGAGATATTCAGAGAAACCCTATCTCGAAAAACCAAAAACAAAACAAAAAAAAAACCAAAAAAACAAGCTGGGCGTGGTGGCACACGTCTTTAATCCCAGCACTTGGGAGGCAGAGGCAGGTGGATCTCTGTGAGTTCGAGGCCAGCCTGGTCTACAAATCAAGTCCAGGACAGCCAGGGCTATTACACAGAGAAACCCTGTCGCGAAAAAAAAAAAAAAAAGCCATTAAAACCAAAAAACAAACAAACAAAAAAAGTTTTTTAAGCTGGGCGTGGTGGCATACGCCTTTAATCTCAGCACTCGGGAGGCAGAGGCAGGCTTTAATTTCAGCACTTGGGAGGCAGAGGTAGGTGGATCTCTGTGAGTTCGAGGCTAGCCTGGTCTACAAAGTGAGTCCAGGACAGTCAAGGATACACAGAGAAACCCTGTCTCAAAAAAACAAAAAAAATTAAAAAAGAATTTTTTTTTTTAGCGTCTATGAGTGTTTCTCCCCATACACGTGAGTTCATGTGTGTCCGTGTGCTTGGTGCCCAAGAAGGCCAGAAGAGGGCATTATATATCCTGGAGTTGGGGTTGCAGATGGCTGTACTCCTCCTTGTGGGTTCTAGGACTAGACATAACCCAGGTCTTGGAGGTGGGGGAGCAACCACGGAGCCATCTTTAAAGCCCCTGATGTCTCTTTGGGTGTGGTGGAAAAATGGAGCAAGACTTAACCTTCAGCCCTGAAGAAACCAGCCCCACTTCATGTCCCATGCTGCTGTACTACACAAGATGTCTCACACATAGTATTCACTGTGTTTTAAAGGGAAACTGCTTATGTACCCTAAAGTACACATGTAAAGAGCCCAGTTTCAACCTGAAATTCCTTTTTTGGTAAACTGTTCCAGCAATTAAAATGCTTATTAGCATTTTATTTATTAGTTCCCAAGCCAGAGGCTTGAGTATCCACATCTAACCCTGAAAGAGCAATTCTCAGGGCTGGGATAAGCCTCAGGGGTTAAGGACTTTCCTAGCCTGTGCAAAGCCGAACTTCAGCCCTTAGCACCAGAAAAATAAAAAAGGAAAGTAACTTGGTTTTTTGTTTGGTTGGTTGGTTGGTTTTGGTTTTTCGAGACAGGGTTTCTCTGTGTAACAGCCCTGGCTGTCCTGGATTCACTTTGCAGACCAGGCTGGCCTTGAACTCACAGAGATCCGCCTGCCTCTGCCTCCCTGGGTGCTAGGATTAAAGGCGTGCGCCACCATGCCCGGCTTTTGTTTGTTTGTTTTTTAATATTTTTTTATTTATTTACTATGTATACAGTGTTCTGCCTGCATGTACACCTCCAGGCCAGAAGAGGGCACCAGATCTCATTATGGATGGTTATGAGCCACCATGTGGTTGCTGGGAATTGAACTCAGGACCTCTGGAAGAGCAGCCAGCGCTCTTAACCTCTGAGCCACCTCTCCAGCCCAAGAAAGCAACTTGTGTGGTGCTTGCAGTCCTAACATTGAGAAGAGGTGGAGGCAGAAGGATCAGAAATTCAAGGACATCCTTGGCTACGTAGTGAGTTCAAGGCCAGCCTGAGCTACATGAGATCACGTTTTCAAAGCAAAGCTTGTGCCACCTTGCCCTGGGGCCTGAGAAGCCCCTCACTTCTCTGTCCACCTTCTTGGAGATGAGAAAGCCTGTGACGCAGGTCAAAGGCCTGAGAGCTTCCGAGCTGATGGGGAGATTCACAGTCGAGTGGCAAGGCCTGACAGCTAGGAACTTAAGGACAGGAGAAACTGAGGGACCAGGAGTGCTGGTGACCCCAGCACTTGGGAGGTGGAGACAAGACATGGAATTTAATGCCAATCTTGACTATAGTTTCAGGCAAGCCTGGGCTACATAAGACTCTATTGCAATAATTCTTTTTAAAGGTATGTTCTGGTAGGGTATTGTGGTGAACACCTTTAATCCCAGTGCTTGGGAAGCTGAGGCAGGTGGATCTCTATGTGTTTGATGCCAGCCAGGACTATATAGTGAATTCCAGGCCAGCTAAGGCTACATAATGAGACCCTGCCTCAAGAGAGAGATGTGGGGTGGGGGGTCCTCACTGAAGTGCTATACCAGAGCTGAGCTTCCTGTGGTCCTTTAAATTGGATATGAAAGTAGGGCCAGAGGGGGCTGGAGAGATGGCTCAGAGGTTAAGAACACTGGCTGCTCTTCCAGAGGTCCTGAGTTCAATTCCCAGCAACCACATGGTGTCTCACAACCTATATTGAGATCTGGTGCCCTCTTCTGGCCTGCAGGCAGGCAGAACACTGTATATATAATAATAATAAAATAAAATAAAAAACAGGGCCCGAGGTTACATAGGCACACACATGCAAACTGGTACTGGGGAGACTGAGGCAGGAAGATCCCAAATTCAAATCTAGTCCTGTCTACATACTAAGACCCTGTCTGATAAACAAACAGAACAGCTGTGCACACAAATGCAGTGAAGACAGTGCCGACAGGGCCAATGCTGCCTGACAGTGTGACAATTACTGGTCATACATGCAGAACTTCTCTGCTCTGTGCTATAGGCTGCCGTCATAGGCACAGCAGGGGTAACGGGAGGACATAGGTCATTCCACAGATACTCAAATCTGCAAAATTTAAGGGAGTTAAAGGCCAGCCTGGGCTACATGCCTGGCAATTAGACGGGTGTGAACTGCCATGTGGGTGCTGGAATTTGAATCCGGGTCCCTTGGAAGAGCAGCCAGTGCTCTTAACCTCTAAGCCATCTCTCCACTCTGGGAAATCTCTGTTTAAAAATATAGAGAGAGGGCCGGGCGGTGGTGGCGCACGCCTTTAATCCCAGCACTTGGGAGGCAGATGCAGGCGGATCTTTGTGAGTTTGAGGCCAGCCTGGTCTACAAAGTGAGTCCAGGACAGCCAGAGATATTCAGAGAAACCCTGTCTCGAAAAACCAAAAAAAAAAAAAAAAAAAAAAAATGGAGAGAGAGAGCCGGGCGTGGTGGTGCACACCTTTGATCCCAGCACTGGGGAGGCAGAGGCAGGCCAGCCTGGTTTATGGTATGAGTCCAGGACAGCCAGGGCTACACAGAGAAAAAAAAATACAACACACAATCACTGGATAATGAGCACACGGTAAAGCCCCCTGAACTTATACTGTCTTGTATACAGTATAAAGTAGTTGGTCCAGGTTGGGACAAAAGTCATCCTTCTATGACAAGCTGTCTGGCCGGCCTCAGTCCCTTCACTAACCAGACTCTGTTTTCTGCCTCCTTGGTACCCCTTTAAGGGCTGAGGGCACAAATGGAGGGTCACTCCAGAAGTGTCCTTTAGCAGGGATGCGCACACATCCTCCCCCACAGGCTCCATGCCAAGTACAGGATCTGCACCTCTCTAGATCCAGAACCAGGTCCGGGGCAGTTCTTCCCAGATGAACCCTGAGGAGGGGAACAGTGCAGCCTGAGAGCGTGGGCTCAGCCCTGCTGCAGTCCAGCGGTGGAGGCACATCCTGTTCTGCGGTTGCCATGGTATATCTGAAAACATCTGCCACAACACAAGACTGGGGTGGTGCCTGGCAGCTGAGCTCGGGCCCAAGAAGGGCCTAGGCAGTGGGCTGGGCACCAGACTGGGCAAAGGCTGCAGCTGGGCAGGGATTAGGGGAACTTCCGCATCTCCCACACACATTTGTACAGTTTCTGTTTCTCTCTCTCTCTCTCTCTCTCTCTCTCTCTCTCTCTCTCCCCCCCTCCCCCTCTCTCTCCCCCCCATCCCCTTTCCTCTCCTCTTCCTCCCCCTACCCCTCTCCCTATCTGGGAGGCAAGGCTAGCTTGGATATCTAGCCCATGCAGATTTCCTGAAAAATTCTCAATTCCCTTATTTTTGGTTTTGTTTTGGGATTTTTCTGTTTGCTTCCTTGTTTTTTTTTTTGTTGTTGTTGTTTTGGTTTTTTTTTTTTTTTTTGGTGTTCTACTTGGATTTGGTTTGTTGTTTTGAGAGGTCTCCTGTAGCTAGGTTAGCTTAGGATTTGCTGGGTAGCTGAGGGTGACCTTGAACTCCTGCCTCCCGGTCCCCAGTCCTGGTGCAGGTCTGTACCGCCATGCCTGGCCGCCTTTGTTTTCATTTATTATTGTAAATTATTATTTTACACTTATGAGTAGTTTGCCTGTGTATATGCGTGTGTATACCTGGAACCTTCAGAGGCCAGAAGCCGGCATCAGATCCCCTGAAAGTGGAGTTACAGACAGTCATGAGCCTCTGTGTGGATGCTAGGAGTCAAATTCAGGTCCTCTGGAAGAGAAGCCTGCATCTTTTTTTTTTTTTTTTTTTTTTTAAACATTTATTTATTTATTATGTATACAGTATTTGCTCTACATATATGCCCGGGCAGATCTCAATGTAGATGGCTGTGAGCCACCATGTGGTTGCTGGGAATTGAACTCAGAACCTTGGGAAGAACAGCCAGTGCTCTTAACCTCTGAGCCACCTCTCCAGCCCAAACATTGGTCGAGCCAGCCAGGAATCGAGAAGCCTGCATCTTAACAGCTGAGTCATCGCCGCAGACTCCTGGCTGCCTTTGTTGTTTGGGACAAATCTTACCCCATTATAACCCAGGCTGGCTTCAAGCCTGTAGTAATTATCCTGCCTCAGCCTTCCTAGTGTTGGCATTATGGATGCTACCACACCCAGTCCTGATTCTCTGTTTTCTTCTTGGAAACCCTGAGGGGAGATACCCAGCCTGGCAGGCCTGAGGTGACTTACTACCTGGTCCAGCTCTCAGCCAGGCCCACAGAACTTCCCTAGCCCCGCCCCTCTCCTGCAGATGGAACTCATGCCCTTGTTGTCATAATAACTGCTGATGTTTCTCCTGAATAGCCCATAAAATACAGTCTTGGGCCTGGTGTAGTGGTGCACGTCTTAAATCCCAGCACTCAGGAGGCAGAGGTAGGCAGGGTCTCTGTGAGTTCAAGATCAACCTGGTCTACCAAGTGAGTTCCAGGACAGCCAGTGCTACACAGAGAAACCCTGTCTTGAAAAACAAACAAACAGCCGGGCAGTGGTGGCGCACGCCTTTAATCCCAGCACTTGGGAGGCAGAGGCAGGCGGATCTTTGCGAGTTCGAGGCCAGCCTGGTCTACAAAGCGAGTCCAGGACAGCCAGAGCTGTTAAACAGAGAAACCCTGAGCCGGGCGGTGGTGGCGCACGCCTTTAATCCCAGCACTTGGGAGGCAGAGGCAGGCGGATCTTTGTGAGTTCGAGGCCAGCCTGGTCTACAAAGTGAGTCCAGGACAGCCAAGGATACACAGAGAGACCCTGTCTCGAAAAACCAAAAAAAAAAAAAAAAAAAAAAAAAACAGAGAAACCCTGTCTCAAAAAACCAAAAAAACAAACAAACAAACAAACAAACAGAAAACAGTCTTGGTGACAATCACAGGGTATAGAGGAGGAGTGAATCTGGGCCAGGAGGACCAATTGCGCCCCTGCTGATAGTTACATACCCACAGAGTAAACAGGATGTCCCTGGCATGGAGGGTCTGTGGACAAACCTGTCAAACTGGATGGCTGGCTAAGTAAGTTGATCCCATGGGATGAGTTGGGGGTTGCAGGTAATAGTCACACATTTTCTAAGAGAAACCCAGGCTCTGGGTGGGTAGGAGGCAGATTGAACCTAGGGCTTCACACAGGCGAGGCAGCCTCCATATTTTTCTAATATGGTCTTCAAATAATTGTGTGGGCTAGCCTTGATACTGCGGTCATCCAGCCTTAGCCTCCCCAATAGGTTGGGGTCTAATGCCTTATAGGCCTGTGTCTCTAAAGATACAGTCCATAATCCCCAAGTCCCAACCCTTTGTCATTTTTCTAGGTACCAGAAGTCCTCTGTGGCTCCCTTGAGCCACATGAAATCCAACCTCACTCTGAGAAACCATAGGCCAACTGGGGTGGTGGCGACCCTCTGCGCGCCAAGTTGTGCCCTGACTGTTAGGCTGTGCTTCTGGGCTCAGAGGGTCTCATGCCCTCTTGTGCCACTTGCCATCTTGATAAGCCTGTGGAAGTGTATGCTGGCCAATTTTATGTCAGCTTGATACAAGCTAGAGTCATCTGAAAGAAGGGAACCTCAATTAAGAAAATGCCTCCACAATGACTGTGGGTCATTTTCTTAATTAGTGATCAATGAGGGTGCCTCTAGCCCATTGTGGGTGGAGCCATCCCTGGGCTGGTGGTCCTGGGTTCTGTAAGAAATCAGGCTGAGCAAGCCATGGGGAGCAAGCCAGTGAGCAGCACCCCTCCATGGCCTCTGCATCAGCTCCTGCCTCCAGGTGCCTGCCTTGCTGGAGTTCCTGTCCTGACTTCCTTCAGTGATAGACTGTGATGTGAAAGTGTAAGCCAAATAAACCCTTCCTTCTCAACTTGCTTTTGGTTATGGTGTTTCCTCACACCGATAGTGACCCAGCTAGGACAAAGTGATCACCCTCTTCTCATACCCACTTTCTATGGAAGCTTGGCTGGGACCATTAGTCAAGATTGGCATTTCTTTAGGCACACTGAACAATGTGGGTCACCTCTTCAGAAAAGGCTTAGAATATAAATGACTTTACACTGGTAGCCCAGCTAGAACCAGAAAGAATTACAGAGCTGCCTTCTCCAGGAAGCCATGCCTGACAGGACCTCCTCTAAATTCTGCTAAGATGACCTTTTAGTGTGAGTACCAGCAGCAGGGGCAGGCTTATCGTGGTCTACCCTGTGCTGGATATAGTATGTGCTCAATAAATACTTGTTGGGTAACTACATGAAGAACACTCAAATGAATGTAGGAGCTAATCTGTCTTCCTTTCTTGGTCATGAGAGGTTTAAGGGAGATGGGCACACCTGAGTTACAGTCTTGCTTTGCCACTTCCTGGCTGTATGTAACCTTTCCGAGTGTCTGTTTTCATTTTTGTAAAAATATACGTGCAGATTGAGGGATAGCTGGATCTCAATGACCAGCACACGATAGGCCTCAGGTAGCAGCATCATTACAGGAAGAGGATTCAGACCCTTAAGTGGATCTATGGGGTTCAAAGCTCTACCCCAGTATTGATTGCCACTGTGTGGCCTGAGACAAATGATGCTCTCTAGACCCCATGCCTCAGACTCCTTACCTAGGAGAGATAAGAGCATAAATCACGGGTTGTAATGGAAGTTAAGGAAGTATCTGTGCAGTTAAACTCCCCCCCCCAAGCCATGAGCATGGGCTTCTGTGACCTTGAATGAGTCCCATCCTTAAGGCCACATTCAGTGTCCTACACACACAGTAGGGACACAGATTGTGGAAAGGACTGAATCTCCCTATGTATGCTCTAAATAGCCTCTCCACCTTTAGGTTTCCACATAGGGCTTTCCAACTCTTTCCAACTCAGGTGGACACAGGACTGTCCCCTGTGGTGGCCTTTGGGCTGACCCTGGTAGAGACTAGTGGTTCTCCCACAGAGTCCCTCTGGCTGGAGGGTGGCAAAGGTATGGGGAAGACCTGAAAGAGAGTACAGACAAAGTTAGCTTAAGGGGACCCAGTTACTTGGACAGGAGAATGGGATTTGGCCTATCAGCATGACCCCAGTGGCATGACTGTGGCCAGGTCCCTCTATGATTCTGAGTGATGCTTCCTGTGTTGGGGATGTTGGCAGCACTGGTGGCATTATGGGTTGTTTGAAAGAGTGTGGATTGTGAGGCATACAGTAAGTACTCCATACTCTGCTGTCCCTCCTACGGTTATAGTGTGGCACCTCTCTAGCACAGATGGGAGATGGAGAGACCCAGAGAAAGCCTGTCTCTTGTTGGGTTCCACCCAGACCTTAACTGTTCTCCCTGGAACAGTGCTTAGGGTGGACGGGCCAGGGTGAGCGCTACCCCCCCCACCCCCACTACAAGTACTTTGCTGGTTCATGTTTCCAATCCTGAAAGTGCCTCCAAAGCAGTAGCCCTGTGTCCCCCCAAGTTACACCTAAGGAAACTGCAGCTCCCAGGGGTGAAGCCAGTCAGTCACCCAAGTACAAGGGAGTGAGGTAGCTTCACCCTAGCCCAGGATCTGTGTCCAGAAAGGGACACAGTTCACCCTGGGATTGGAACCACTAGCTGTCCGCTGGGACCCCCAAACACAAGGGAAGAGGGAGCAGTTCCAGCAGCATAAGGGTTTGCAATGCCATTGGAAGCTTACAAAGGACAAGGTAGAGAGACCTCTGTTACCCTCAAACCCACCACCACATATCCCTCTAGGCCATGTGTACTGACTGACCTCTTGGATTTGCCCATGGGACTCCAGGTCAACCTCTTTGTCCCATCCACGGATCTCAGCTCAGTACCTGGCAGACCACACCTTACTCTTTTCTACAGAGGATGTTAGCTGGAGCTCCAGGTCCTCAGAACCATCTTCCACCCTCTACCCCCCACCCCCACCCCCAGACACACACACACACACTGGAATCACAGGAGGACTATCAGGACCACATAGACCTTCCTCCACCACAGTACAGCAACCTCTGCTGTCACAATGTCTAACTCTCTTGTGGTCCCACTAAGTAGCCCAGGCTGACCTGAACCTCACAAAGACTCTCCTTACTCTCCCTCCCAAGTGCTGGAAGTAAAGTACAGACACAATGTCCAACTCTTCTTAGGCGACCCTCCTGCAGGGTGCTGGGACTACTTTGTTTTCACAGAAGACCTGAGTGGAGGAGAGCTGGTGGCACAGACCATGCCCCTGGCCATGCCCCCGCCAAGCTGCCTCTGTGTTCCTCCTACCAGGCCTGTGGGACTTCCAAGCCCCAGGCTGTCTCCTCAAAGGCTATTTGCCATTTCCATAGCCTTCCCTGCAATGGCTAATTCCTAAAGGGAGTGGTACTGGCCTCACCCTTCCTGCTGGCCACCATCCCTCTTCCCTGTTTACCCCCTTCATGGGAATTACCGTGGGGAATCTCTCTCCGGTGGACTGGGAGTCACTGAGGACAGCCCGGCACTGGTGCAGCCCCTCACAATGACACAAAACTTCCTAACTATAAGAAGCCAGAAGGGAACCCTGAAATAGTGAGATTAAAAAAAAGTGGGGGAAGAGTGTTTTGTGTGGAGGAGGAGTTAGTGCTCTGGCCTCCACAGACTCTAGGCAAACCAGTGTAACAGGCAATAGCCAGGTCAGGTGACAGGAGGGGCGGCGGCCATGATGAGTGTGGTAGGTCGTTATCAGGAAATTGGGCTTGAGCATAAGGACCCTGGGTCATGGAGGGGCTGGAAACACCATGGGGTGGGTCAGCATGTTCCTCCAGACCTGTGTGTCCAAACTTTACAGTTCAGTTCCTCAGCCACCCGAGCATCATTTCAAGTGATCATTAGCTACGTGTGTGTCTACTGTGGGGGACACACACGGGACACTGGCACCAACACAGAAAGTGTCGTAGACGCACTGTCCTAGAGACGGCACTCAAGGCTTGGGTGGAAAACGTTTTGGAGAGAAGGAAAGAAGCCAGTGGGGATGGGTTCCAGTGTCTCAGATTGTCAGCGGCCAGTGTCCATGGTGATGGGCACTCATCCGTTGTCCAGTGAAAGACCACTGAGTGGATAACTGCCCTGCCTGTGAGAGAGATGGCAAGACGGAGACAAGAGCTGATTGTGAGCTTTACTTCCAGAGGCAAACTGGCAAAGTCACAAGGGCCAGTAGAGGAGGCAAGAGCCTCCCCAGCCGTGTGGGTGGGTGGGATGAAACCGAACTTTTAAATTATTATTTATTTAACTCTTATTTATTACTAAATTCACTTATAACAAACACCAACAATTTCTTAACTATTAATCCTATAAATTCCTACAACCCCTTTAACCTATCCACTAAACCTATTGATAATCATAACAACTACTTTCATACCCTTTTAGAATGATACAGTCTCTGGGGCAGGTCCTCAGTCGTCAGGAAACCAGTCTCGGGGGTAGACTCTTTAACGCACTTAGCAGTCCTTTTTCTGGAATAGCTCAGACGCAGGTTCGTCAGGGTAAATTGGCTATCAAAGTCTCACTTTAAATAAGGCTTGAGGCTTTCTTCTCTCTGGGAGACCTCAGCGTCTGTAGGCTACCTTACTTCCTTCGTATCAGCAACTCTGCCGTTCTGCCTCAGTCTTTAAAGCTGGCCACAGTTCCGTTCAGGCCACTGTTCGGACAGGTCAAACCCCTCTAGGCAAAAGCTGAGCCACAGGGTTTAGTCCTTGGCCTTTTGCTGTCTTGCCGAGGCTTTCTCTGCTCACCAGCTTCCTTCTGCCTCAGGGAGATCTGGCCATTGGTCTACCAGAACTTTCTCCAGCAGGACTCTCGGAGCTCTCTCATAGGGGGCCCTTAGCACGCAGCTCCCTGGTGTCATCCACTTGTCCTTAAATAGGATCACTCCTTGTTCCACCTGCTTCAGCTTAATTTGGGCTCTGCCCACTTAGCAGTTGAAAGCAATGCCAGGTCATAAAGTCTTTCCTTGTTTCACCTGGCTTCAACCTTGTTTTTCAGTCCAAAGAGACTCCCCTCATTTCACCTGACTTCTTCCATAAGCTGATAAGCTAATTGCTCACAGCAGTTGATCTTCATGCCCCGAATTAAGAGACTGTATCAGAAACTTAGGTATTCACTAAATCTAACCTATATTAACCTATCAGCCCCTACAGTGGGAGGCTTGTTAGCTTGGTTTGTCTGTTTTCTGTTGCTATCATAGAACACCTGAGACCAGATCATTTATTAAGCAAAGTTCAATTAGCTCATGGTTGGGCATCTAAGATAAGTGAGCTTATCTGGCAAAGACCTCCCGTTGCACCAGAACAAGGCAGAAAGTGGAACAGCAAGCAAGCTTGTGTGGGAGGGAGGGAGGGAGGGAGGGTCTGTGCGAAGTAGCCTCACTGTAACAACTGCTCTCCGGTCTGTGAACACTACATCAGTCCCTCAATGAGCCAGTCACCTTGCAGCACTGTGATGTCAAGGAACAGGTGTCAATGTCACCTCAGGATAAGGCACTGCCATCTTTAAACCCCCCCCCCCACACACACACACACAGCTAGGATCCCTAGGGGGAATGAGAAGAGGGGAGGAGGGAGAGGGTGGGGGATAGGAGGAGAGAGAGGTGGGATGTGGGCAGAGTAAACTAGAGATGTAAGCCTAGAGCTGTGGGCCTTTTGAGGTGGGCATGACAGAAAAGGGGCAGGGGCAGAGAGAAGGGGACAGAGGAGATGGAATGGAGCTAGGAGAGTGCAGTACATAAGTGTCAGAGTCCAGAGCAGTGCCAGGTAGGACCCTGCATCCAGACCTGGGACCCTGCTGCCTATGACACTGGAAAGAGAAGATTCTGATGAAGGAGAAAGGGCCACATCTTTTTCTTCTTTGAGATGGAAAAGGTTTGTTGAGGTTAGCAGGCAATACTGATGTGTGTGTGTGTGTGCATTCATGCACGCATGTGTGTGTGTGTGCATTCATGCACGCATATGTGTGTGTGCACTTGTGCACAAGTGCGGCTGAATAAAACAGGATTTGTAATGTGTTTAAAGTTTGTCCCAGTTCTCATAGCTGACCTCTGAACATCAGCCGTGAGATGCAGACATGCATGAAGACACTGCTGTTCACAGGGTCTCAGTTTCCCCACCAACACGCAGCTCCTTCTCCCAGGGCCAAGGGCCAGCTGCCCTGAGCACTAAATCCTTTGGTGGGCTCTGCTCCAGACTGTCTCCCACACTTTTCCGCCTTTCTGGATAAACAAGCCACGACATGACCTTAAAAAGCGCCCCAAATTACCAAGTGGGAAAACCTTATCGAGAATGAGCAAAGACTTGTGGGACTTAAAAATTTACAACAGTGGGTTTTCCTGTTCCCTTCCCCTTAGACAGCACAATAATTTAATTGTTGGCAGTCATTTGTAATGCTCTTAATATGTCCTACACTTGGCTTAGAACTTAAGTGCTAGCTCATTCAATGAGGGGTAGGCCCTGTTCTTCTTAGGGACAGAAATGGGCCCACAGAGGTGAAGTAGGTTCCCCAAGATACATCATTGCCAGAGACATGCATTCCTACATGAATGACAGCTGGCCTCATCTTATCCCTGGTTGCTACAATCACAGCTGGAAAACATGTCCTTTGTCTCTGTCACATCTTGCTTGCTGACTGACTGGGGATGGGCTGCTGTCATTAATGTCTGACTCTTACTTGATCAGCCTGTTCCCAGCCAATGACACTGGTTGGGTTGTGGCATTTTGCCTGGAAGAAACCCGTGTTTGCAGTCACAAAAAACCTTTTTGAGGGCTGGGAGCCTTAGGGGATATAGACCCAGATGGGGGTGTAGATTTCTTCCAGAAAGAGCTCATTTTCTTTGCAGTCCCTGGATAATTAATGTGTTAGGGGTCAAGAACATGGCTGGTATATCCCACTGGCCTGTGGGGAAGACAGGAGCAGAGGAGAACCATCTGCTAATAACCCAGGGATAAGGAGGACCCCTGGCCTTTCCCAGCCCTGGGTGCTCCAGGTCCTCAAGGGTGTGGGTGACAGAGAGGATTAGAGAGGTGAATGAAAGATGGTCCCTGGAACCGGATGGCTGGTCTACTGCTGGGCGGGGGGGTGGGGGGTGGGGGGCAAACCCAGCAGGTGGCTTGCTAGGCCTTTTGATTAGAAAAGACAGTTTGGTTTTGAAATATGAGGCCACTCAGAAGCCAAGCTTCTGGCTATTGAGGAGGAAGCAGCGTGGGAAGACAGAGGCAAACATAAGTTTTCCTTGGGCCCACTCCGGGGGCTCCCTGACCTTCAGTGATCTGCTTATACTGTGCAGCACATACCCATCTGTGGAAATCCCCACTGAGCGAGCATAGAGACAGCATTCCTCTTCTTCCTGCAGACATCCACACGCTGAATACACTATTCCATTATGGGGAGTGCTGGAGTTGGCTTAGCCAGCCTTGTAAAATGGATTCACAGTGGCCTCCGGTTGTACTGGCTAGTTTTATGTCAACTTTTTTTTTTTTTTGAGACAGGGTTTCTCTGTGTAGCCCTGGCTGTCCTGGACTCACTTTGTAGACCAGGCTGGCCTCGAACTCGAAAAGATCCACCTGCCTCTGCCTCCCAAGTGCTGGGATTAAAGGCGTGAGCCACCACCGCCTGGCGTTATGTCAACTTTTTACAAGCTAGAGTCACTGCAGAGGAGGGATCCTCAGTTGAGAAAATGCCTCCATAAGATCAGGCTGTGGGCAAGCCTGTGGGGCATTTTCTTAATTAGTGATTGATGGGGGGGGCAGCCCATTGTAGGTGATACAACCCCTGGCTGGTGGTCCTGGGTTCTATAAGAAGCAGGCTGAGCAAGCCGTGGGGAGCAAGCCAGTGAGAAGCACCCCTCCATGGTCTCTGCATCAGCTCCTGCCTCCAGGTTCCTGCCCTGCTTGAGTTCCTGTCCTGACTTCCTTCAACATGGACTATGATGTGGAAGTGTTAGCCAAAAATACCATTTCCTCCTCTAGTTGCTTTGGTCATGGTGTTCCATGGCAGCAATATTAGCCCTAACTACAGCTCCTAATTCTTTCTATTGTACATAAGGCTGCCATGAACATCTTTTTGCCTGCAGCAGTCCTAACGCCTGACATCTTGTCTCTCTCTCTTTTTTTTTTTTTTTTGGTTTTTTTCGAGACAGGGTTTCTCTGTGTAACAGCCTTGGCTGTCCTGGACTCTCTTTGTAGACCCGGTTGTCCTCGAACTCCCAGAGATTTGCCTGCCTCTGCATCCCAAGTGCTGGGATTAAAGGCATGTGCCACCATGCCCGGCTTCTTACTTTTATATTTTTCTATTTCTCTCCTTTCTCTTCTTTTTCTTTTTGTTTGTTTTGGTTTTGAGTCAGGGTCTTAAGTAGCCCAGTCTAGCCTTGAACTCACTATGCAGACAAGGGTGACCTAGAGGTTCTAACCCCGTCCACTTTCTGTGTTCTCGGATGGCAGGTATTCACCACCATGCCTAGTGTATGCCGTGCTGGGAATCAACCCCAAGGCTTCATGGGTGCTGAATAAGCATTCTACCAACCGAGCCACACCCCTCCCATCACCCTTTCTAGGCAATATTTTCAAAAATGGCAGTCTACTTTCAAGATGGCCTCAACAAGTTACACTTGCTAACATTCGCTTTTATGATGCCCTGAACATTGTGTCTTCCCAAAGTCCACAAGTTACAGTCCCAACCCCAGTGTGATAGGTTTAGGGGCGGGACTTTTACAAAGTGATTTGGATAGGGTCACCCTATGAAGGAATCATTGTCCCTGTAAGAAAATGAAGAGACTAGAACTAGACGACTCAGTGTCAGGCTTCAGCGGGAGGGTGGCCATCTGTAAGCCAGGGGGCCTGCCCTTAGCAGGGCCTGACCGATGGCACCTGGTCTCAGTGTTCAAGTCATCCTATAATATGCCCTTACAGCCGCTCCAGGCAACTAAGAGACGTACGTTTTGTCACCTTCCATATTGAACCAAGGCCGGTCTGAATGCAAGACAGATCTGGCAGAGTGACAGTGGTGACATTAAGTCAGATTGTAAAAGGTATTGCAGCCTCCAGAATGCTGGAATTACAGACATTTCCCCCACCACGCCCATCTGCCTCAATCTCATGAACCGTCAATCAACCCGAGTGAGTGAGCCTCCTGGGAGAGGCCGTGGACTCCATCAAGCCCTCAGCTGTCCACAGCCCCATCTCTCAGCTGATTATAAACTCAGGAGAGACCTCACCAGAGCCAAACCCATGTAGTGGTATGTTGAGATTCCCGAGTGCAGAAACAGAATGTCAGCATGCTGTTTTCTGCCTAGATGGTTCTGGTGATGTCTTTTACAGTAATAGGTAATGGATCAAAGACTGGAGTGCCTTTCCGATTTATGACCCAGCACTCCATGGTTTCCCGGCTTCAGTCACCAGATTGTTGCTTCCTGTTTTGTCATGGGACTGGCCTATGTGTGACCTTGCATAACCTTCTGGTAGGGTGTGTTTGGAAGGCACGTCTGCAGCCACTCACCCTTTCTGCCCTGCTCCTTCTTGGAGATTGGCTTTTGATTTGTGGCTTGTGAGCTTGTCCACAATAGGATGTTCACAGCTTGTTACTCGTGCCCAGCTAAACCGTCTAATAGACCATGCTGGGCAGCAAGCAAGCCCAGCCTGTTTTAAGTTAATTCTGCTCTTCTCTGTATTCTGTAGAGCAGAGTAAGCAAAAACATATGGCTTCCTCAGTGGCCACACTGCTGGAATGAGCATTTCAGAAAGAAAATGGGCTTCCATTTCTCCTCATCACATGTTTGAAAGCTGACCCCATGATGCACAGACCAGGGCATTCAAAGACATATCAGGACCTCAATTCCTGTTGCCAGTATGTTTCATTATTCAGAATATTTATTCTGAATCCCAGGCACTGGAAGATTTGGGACAAGTGGCCACAGACACTACAGCTGAAACAGCATGGTGTTCACATTCCAATTACACTGCCTACAAGGTGTATGACCCTGGCTGGGTTTTGTTTTGTTTTGTTTTGGTTTTTCGAGACAGGGATTCTCTGTATAACAGCTCTGGGGACCAGGATGGCCTCAAACTCACAGAGATCCGCCTGCCTCTGCCTTCCAAGTGCTGGGATTAAAGGTGTGCAGCACCACCACCCAGCTGGCTGGGTTTTTGGACCTCTCTGAGCCTTACTTTCCTCTTCTAAAAGGAGACACTAATTGTAATTTTGTCTGTTTAAAATATCTTTTTGTTTTGTTTTAGGAGACAATGTCTTTCTGTGTAGTCCTGGCTGTCCTAGAACTTGCTCTGTAGACAAGCTGGCATTGAACTCACAAAGATCCAGTTACCTCTGCCTCCTGAGTGCTGGGATTAAAGGCGTGAGACACTGCTGCCTGGCTGTTTAAGATAACCTAAGGATCCAATGGGAGATGAACATGAACTACTACCCAGCCTAGAATGTGATAACTCCTGCCCATTTACTAGACAAATTATTTATCACTCGACGATCCCATAGTACCTTGGTGAGTCTGTGTCACAAAATAAGACAGATTCAGTCTTTGAATCCAGCTGTGTAGTGTGAATCAAATGCTTTCAGCACTCAGAGCCTCAGTTTCTTGGTCTGTAGAATAGGCCCACTGTAAGGTACTTTGTTGAGTCATTATTCAGATTAATGAAGCAAGGGATGCAGGTAGGTACTTAGCACCAGGGAGGTCCACAATGTACACAACTATTTCTCTTTGTAAGGGAGTGAGCCTCTGGAGACCATTGCAACCTAGTACAATGCTTCACACAAGCTCTTTTGACCTTAAACAGTACATCCTCACTTGACTTCAGGGTAAGAACCCTGGTCTGCAAGAGAGTCCTTGGGTGGTAGAAAGATAACCCTGGAACCCCTAGAAGGGATGAGGCTGTGACTGCTAGAGCAGCTTCCAGAATTCTACCCCAGCATTGACTTTGTGAGGTGATGCCAATTGTTGAAGAAGTCACTTCCTACAGGCCGAGGCCCCTCCTGCACATGACAGTGTTCATGGTGGGGACTGGCACATGTCCAGCACCAGCTGCCGGGCCTTGCTTTAGTTTCTTTTCTTTTCTTTCTTTCTTTCTTTCTTTTTTTTCGAGACAGGGTTTCTCTGTGTATCTTTTCTGTTTCTTTAAAGGATTTTATTCATTTATTTGTTTGTTTATGGTCTGACTATTATAGCCACGGATGGCCTGGAACTTGCTATGTAGATCAAGCTGTGCTCTTAACTGCTGAACCATCTCTCCAGTCCAATTCTTCTTACAATCTACTAAAATGTCCCCAGCAGAGGTATTGGGAAGAACAAATTAAAAAATTACAGGATTTGGAGGAGAAATAAAAACTATATATATATATATATATATATATATATATGAGATAAAATCTCCTTGTGTAGCCCATTCTGGCCTTGAACTTGCTATACTCATGAGGTTTTTTGTTTTGTTTTTGTTTTTCTCCTTTTTAAAAAAAAATTTTAAAAAATTTTTCGAGACAGGGTTTCTCTGTGTATCCCTGGCTGTCATGGACTCACTTTGTAGACCAGGCTGGACTCGAACACACAGAGATTCACCTGTCTCTGCCTCCCAAGTGCTGGGATTAAAGGCGTGTACCATCCCTACCTGGCTTCCATACTAAATGTTTTAAGACAGGGTTTCATTACATAGCCCTGGCTGGCCTGCTACTCTGTATGTAGACCAGGCTAACTTGAGTTCAGTGAAATCTACCTGTCTCTGCTTCCCAAGTGCTAGGGTACGTAGCAGTTAGGAAAGGCACATACCACCATGCCTGGCAATACTTTTTCTTTCCTTCTTCCTTCCTTCCTTTCTTTCTTTCTTTCTTTCTTCTCTTTTCTTTTTCCTTATTATTAATTATTATTATTTTTTGTTTTTTGAGACCAAGTTTCTCTGTGTAACCCTGGCTGTCCTGGAACTAGCTCTGTAGATCATGTTGGCTTCAAACTCACAGAGACCCACTTGCCTCTGCCTCCCGAGTGCTGGGATTAAAGATATATGCCACCATGCCCGGCTAACACTCTCTTAAATTAATTAAGTTTGCGTGTATGTGAGTGCAGGCTCATCCATGCCACAGAGCATAGGTGGAATTCAGTTCTTTCTTGTCACCTTGGAGATCTGGGGATGGAACTTGGTCTTCTGGCCCATGTGCAGGTACCTCTGTTTGCTGAGCCATCTTGCCAGCCTGCCATGTGATCTCTGATTGCACAGCATATAGCAGTGATGTTTTCTCAAGTCCTTTCCACGATGGAAGCCTCTCTGTTTTCTGTTCTGTGGAGCAGACACAGCAGACCCCTTCCTAAACACAGGTGGTTGGAGGATTAAAATCTTTTCCTCAAAGTCCCTCACCCAATAATATTCAATAAATTTCCATACATCTGAATAGCCAGGGGTCCTCAATGTTTAGGGCCTAACACTTCTTTGTGGGGCGGTCCTTTACATTATAGATTGTTTAACAGAATTCCTGGCTCTGCCCCACAAAATTGAGGTCCACCCTTCTGCCTGTTGTAAGCCAAAATGTCTCTAAGTATCATGGTATGTCTCTTGGGGGAAGGGGGGAGCAGAGTGCTGTTGAGAGCCATAGGAGCAAGCCTTTGCTGTATTAATTAGCATTAATTCTGTTTTCACAGCCACACAGGCATCCTATTTGAGTGGTGCTGGCCTGGCCGGACTTTGGATGTGCAGTGAGCGCCTTTGCACAGAGCATATGGCAGTTGAAAGCTTTATTACTGCCATAATGAGACTCTTGTGGTAAGTGAGCAATTTGGGCGACAAGATTCACATTCAAATTTTGGAAAATTTGTGGTACTGCATTGTGTGGAAACCCTTCCATCTGCCATTCTGCTGAGGTCTGTCAAAGGGTGACGCTGGTCTTAGGGACTGTGAATTTGTGGAATTCTTTTCCTGTCTCACTGATGGCCAACCACTCACTGAGCATGGTTGCAGGAAAATGAGGAAATACAGAATAGGAAGTGGGAACAGGAGGCTTACTCATCATCATGGTTGGTTTTGTGTGTGTACTTGACTACACATTAGATGTCCAGGTAGCTGATTAATATGATTTCTGGGTGTATCTGTGAGGGGGTTTCCAGAGGCAATGGGTTCAGGCTGCCTTGGAACTTAAGATCTTCCTGCCTCCATCTGCCTCCCAAGTGCTGGATGATGAGTGTGTGTGCGCACCACCAGCATTTATTTGTTTGTTTGTTTGTTTGCTTATTTATTTTGGTTTTTCAAGACAGGGTTTCTCCGTGTAACCCTGGCTGTCCTGGACTCACTTTGTAGACCAGGCTGGCCTCGAACTCACAGTGATCTGCCTGCCTCTGCCTCCTGAGTGCTGGGATTGAAGGCGTGCACCACCACGCCCAGCTGCGAACCACCAGCATTTAAAATAAGCATTTCAATAGCCAAGCACACCTTTAATCCCAGCACTCAGGAGGTAGAGGCAGGTGGATCTCTGAGTTCGAGGCCAGCCTGATCTACAGAGTGAGTTTCAAGACAGCCAGGGATACACAGCGAAACTCTGTCTCAAAAAACAAACATACATACATTAATAAAAATAAGCCGTTAATGGGTGGATAGAGTAGAGCAGATGATCTTCCCCATGGGTGCATAGCATCTGAACCCAAAGGCTGAGGAGCGTAAAGGGTCTTTACTTCCCATGTACTGGGATTGCAGGCATGGGCCACCACTCTCCACTTCCCTCTGCTTGTTTGAGCTAGGACTTCAGTCTTTTGTACCCTCAATGCTTCTGATTCTCAAGCCTTGTCATTTGAACTTGACTCCCCTCCATTGGCTTTCTGGTTCTCAGGAGTCTGAGCTACATCATTACTTTCCCTGAGTCTCCAAGGAAGGTGACATGACAGAGTGTGGGGCTCCTCAGGGTCCAAGATTAGGTGAGACAAACTTTGTAAAAAAAATCTATTGTGGCCAGGTGTGGTGGTACACACCTTTAATCTCAGCACTTAGGAGGCAGAGGCAGGTGGATCTCTGTGAGTTCAAAGCTAGCCTGGTCTCCAAAGTGAGTCCACGACAGCCAGGGCTTGATACACAGAGAAACCCTGTCTCAAAAAACCAAACCAAGACAAAAAAACAAAGCAAAACAAAAACAAAAACAAAAAAATCAAGACACACTTTTCTGGACACCCCCCCCCCCATTTCATCTAGCACAGTGGTTCTCAACCTGTGGGTCCTGACCACCTTAGTGGTGAAACAGTAGTTTCATGGGTTTGCCTAAGAGCATTGAAAAACTCAGATATTTGGATTACGATTCATAGCAGTGGTAAAATTACAGTTATGAAGCAATGAAATAATGTGGTTGGGAATCACCATGACATGAGGAACTGTATTAAAGGGTCACAGAGTTAAGCCCGTGTTCATGGATTCCACATCTGTGAATTCACAGGCAAAGGTTGGTGTGCTGGGAGTTTGGACCCCAGCACAGTTGTACTGGGACTCAATATATCTTTAAAAGGTGGGGAGGCCTTAAGCCAGGTAATTATGTCATGGAGGCATCACCTATGGAGGAATTAATTCTGGTTTCTCTGAGTGAATTTGTTCACATGAGGGTGAAAAGGCCAGCTTGGTTACATTGTGAGTTTGAGGTAGACCAGGGTGTGTGAGATCTTGTCTCAGAAACGAAACAAAACAGGACTTCAGAGAAATCTCAATGGTTTAGAGCAGTGTGGTAAGAGTTTTGTTTCTTAAAATCATAGTTATGATATGTGAATGTTTTTGTTTAAATCCCAGGTGTGGGGCTGCTTCCTTTTGTCCACACCTGTCAACTGTAAGTGCCTCATGTGCTGGCAGGAGTGTGGCTTAGCCAGCTGGAGAAAGTTAATTCTGGGAATTCAAGAGAGCAGTATAAAAAGCCAGAGCCTGGAGAAGTAGGGGGACTCAGAGGATCCAGGTTCAATTCTCAGCACCCATATGGTGGCTCACAACCATCTCTAACTCCTGTTCTAGGAGATCTGATGCCCTCTGGCCCCTACAGATAATACCAGGCACACAAGTGCTACATAGACATGCATGTTTTCTTGAAACAGGGTTTTGTGTAGCCCAGATTGGCTTCAAAATCATTATGTAGCAAAGACTGACCTTGAACTCCTGATACTTTTGTTTTTACCTCCCAAGTACTGGGATTACAGATTTAGGCCACCATGCATAGCTTATTTATTTCTGGCACAGGATCTTGACAGGATGTAGCCCTAGTGGTCTGGAAGACTTATGAAGATGAGGCTGATCTTAAACTTGGAGTTATCCTCCAGCCACTGTCTCTTGGGTGTTGGTGTTTTGTGTGTGTCCACAAGCCTGGCTTGGATCTGTGTATGGAGGCCAGAAGTCAACCTTGGAGGTCTCCCTCTAACATTCTTCATCTTTTTGTTGTGGTTTTTCTACACAGCTCTGGCTGTCCTGGAACTATATAGACCAGGCTGGCCTTGAACTCACAGAGATCCACCTGCCTCTGCCTCCCAAGTGCTGGGATTAAAGGTGTGCGCCACCATGCCTGGCCAATTCCAGACTTTTTTTTTTTTTTGGTTTTTTGAGACAGGGTTTCTCTGTGTAGCCCTGGCTGTCCTGGACTCACTTTGTAGACCAGGCTGGCCTCGAACTCACAAAGATCCGCCTGCCTCTGCCTCCCAAGTGCTGGGATTAAAGGCGTGCGCCACCACCGCCCGGCTCCAGACTTTATATATATAAAATGTGTATGAGTGTTTTGCCTGTGTGCACATGTGTGCACCATATGTGTGCTTAATGTCTGTGGAGGTAGAATCAGATGCCTTGGAACTTGAGCCACCATGTGAGTGCTGGGAACTGAACCCTGGTCCTCTGCAAGAGCAGTTAATGTAGACCCAATGAGTGGTGGCCAGTGGTGAAGGGGGTTGGGGGTAGGATGGACTCTTCGTTAAATGTGGCAGAAGCGATCCTGTGGGGATAGGAGTATTTTCTATCTTGACTATGTCAATGACAGACTCCTGATACCGTATTACGGATTTGCCAGAAAAACAGTGAAGGCTCCCTGTAATTTGTTTGTATTGGTTTTTACATCTACAAGTTATTGTATAATGCTCTAAAAAAAAAGAATGAAAGAAAAGGATCTTCGGCTGAGGATAGCTCAGTGGTAAAAGACAGCAGAATGCATATGTAACATGTGGTTCAATCCCCAGTATTTGGGGGAAAAGAAACAAGAAACATTCTGTAGTTCAGTCACTCATTCAGGGCTTTTCTTGTTTTACAGAACAAGATACCCAAAGCACAGAGAATCAAGATTGGTCAGTGTAGGGTGAATTTTAATATTCTCCAAGCTCTTCTATCGGTCAATTAGAAAACATGCCCTCTGGTATTACTCAAGCCTCTTATCTATCTATCTATCTATCTATCTATCTATCTATCTATCTATCTAT
>CAJQZJ010018538.1:3817047-3840173 GCA_907164525.1 Lophiomys imhausi | reverse complement strand
TATCTATCTATCTATCTATCTATCTATCTATCTATCTATCTATCTATCTATCATCTGTCACCATCATTTGGTAATTCTTCCCTGGGACTAATTCATTAGCTTGCAATTGGCCTGGCAACTTAAGACTCATGTCCTCATTTGGTATAGAAGAGTTATTTGCTAAATCTCTGGATGCCGTGTCTTGGAATTCTTCATGGCCCATGGGCTGGCAGCTATCTATGTGGGGTTCAGGACTCACTCCCAACTTCCCTCACTTAAATACCTCCTAGTTTGAGGTACCACCAGCTTTCAGAGGCAGGAAAAGATATAGCATCCTACCTGGACCTAAATCCCTTCACATAGGGAACTTTGGGCACACTGAAGGTTTCCTTCAGGCCCTCAAAGGTGTTGAGTCTTCCCATAGCAAAGAGTTGTGTTTTCTTCTGTTCCTGGAAGTGGCTGGTTGGCCACACCAATGCAGGGATAGGAACATGAACAGAGCAGGCAGCAGGGTGGTCATGCCCTAGAGACCGGTGCTATGGTGGTGCCATCGGGGGGGGGGTCTAGTGTCATGAGACACCCTCTAATTTCATCATTCAAAGAATGGGGGAACAGATGGATCGATCAATAGCTCAGCAGGTAAAGCTGCATAAGCATGAGGACCTGAGTTTGAGTCTCCAACACCCATGCAAAAAGCTAGGTTTGTGGCATGTACCTATAACCCAGCACTAAGGCTGTGAAGACAGGCAGACCCCAGAGCTGGATGGCCAGCTGGCTGAGCTGTTGTGTGACAAAACTATTCCTGGGGAGACACAACACACATCTATGTACCCTAGATAGGGAGCCCATGACCGACCAAAGTACAGAGACCATCAAAGTCCAACTTGGTGAACCAATGAGTTTTATTGGGGTTACTTACAGGAGTATGAGCAAGGGGTTACTTACAGGTGTAGATATGACTCATAGACAGCTGTGTCATCAAAGCCCACCCCAGCACGGGTGACAGCTTATAAAATCTGGGAATCCTGAGGACATTGCACAGCCTGCAGGCAGCTCAACAGATTGGAGAGTGTCTTTTCCAGGTGCCTCAGTTGGTCTGAGCCTCTTCCAGGCAACTGGACTGGTTTCTGCTTCTTCCAGGCAGCTGATCTGGTCTCTGAATTGTCTTTGTGCTTGTCTTGTCTGCAAGGAGATCTCTGCTTTTATTGACTACCCTGGCAGAGAGGGGCTGAGTGAATGTGGTGAGTTTCAGGGACTTCCTGAAGTTATTGTTTATCTTCCTGCTTAAGGAGCTTCCCTGCAGGATAAAATGTTTCAATCTTGGACAAAACTGTTACAGAACAGTAGCCAATAATTGCTAAGTTCCAAGTTTACTGAGAGACAGTGTCTCAAAAAATAAGGTAGGGTGTGATAACTACTTGTAATGTCCTCTGACCTTCCTGTGTGCACATATACCTGGGTTCAACACTCATGAGGGAGGGTAATTAGGAGGGTGGGGTGAGCTCACTGATACACGCCATCTAGGTTACAGCCTAGGTGTCACATACAAACGAAACTCCTAACTCTTATTTCCTCCAAGTACTTTCTGAAGCATTTGCATTTAAAAAAAGATTTTATTACATATACAATGTTCTGTCTGGAGGTATACCTTCAGGCCAGATGAGAGTACCAGAATTCATTATGGATGGTTGTAAGCCACGATATGGTTGCTGGGAATTGAACTCAGGACCTCTGGAAGAACAGCCAGTGCTCTTAACCTCTGAGCCATCTCTCCAGTCCCAGCATTTGCATTTTTATGTAGGGAATAGAAAAAGAGGGAAATGGACTGTGGATATGGCTCGGCAGGTAAGAGTGCTTGCTGTGCAAACATTAGGACCTGAGTTCAGATCCCCTATATCCACCTTAAATGTTGGGGACACCTGTGGTTGCCCCAGCTCTGTTGCTCAAGGTTGCCAGCCCAGTTCAGTGAGAGACCCTGTCTCAAGAGATTAAGGTGAAAGTTGACACCCTCCTTTGACTTCTTCGTGTACACACTGCTGTACACATCGGTGCATGTACACAGATACAGATGCTCACACAACAATAAGATTCGGGGAAATGATCTGTCTCACATTCATAGCACAATGACTAAGTTCAGTCTGAATTAAAAGTCCGCCAAAATCCAAAGTCCATAGTTTTTCGTTTTTGTCCCCTGCCCCTGAAGCAGTCTGGAGTAATGACTAACCAGCTAAGAGAGCAGCAGGCTGTGCTCTCTTAGACAATGAGGATTCTACCTGGTCGATACTGGGTAACTTTGGGCAAATTAATGTTTCTGATTCTCTGGTTTTCACCTTTATGGCTGGATTTTGAGAGTTCTTCATATGGCCATGGGGTTGCTGGAAGAATTTCTGACAAATCTGCATGGTCAGGCATTCAGTGCCTGCTGCATGAAAGTGATTGGTAAGTGTTGGATGGCTTCTGTCTCCATCTTTGTTTGTGGTCAATGTTCTCAGTAGTTTTCAGTTCTCTTCCAAGCAGTCTATTGCTCTTCATTCTCCCAAACCCAGTCAGCCTCCATCTATGCCCTTGTTTAAATATAAAGGTCATAACAAGAACAACCAGCTTTTCTGCATCACCATATACAGTGACCGATGACAACAGGAGCTTTACCACCACTAAACCATCTCATTTTAGCAGTGGCAAATCTCGCGTTAGCATCAGCTGCTTAGAGGCAAAACAAAACCCACTCCATACTGTTGAGTCACAGCAGTGGCAGCAATAGGTGCTGTGTGTGTGTCACAAGCCAGAAAGTAAGGCACTGTCAGGGAGGGGCTGCTATCATTTTCACAGATAAAGGAATCAAGCTTTGAGGCTGGAGAGGTGCCCCTGCAGTCATAAGCACTTGCTGCTCTTTCAGAGGTGTCTTGGCGTCTGGCACCACAATGGTCCTCTCACAACTCCCTGTAACTCCAGTTCCAGGCTACCGCAGCCTCTTCTGACCTATGAGGGCATGCAGGTGAATTACATACACAGGTGCCTACACATAAAATAAACAGACCTTTAAAAATAGAGCATTGCAGAGAATAAGAACTCACTGAGAGGCTGTTTGGTTCTGATAGACCTTGATTTATACAACATACAATTTATACACACATACATTGCTTGATTTTATTTTTTTAATTTTGATTTTTGGCTTTTTGAGACAGGGTTTCTCTACATAGCCCTGGCTGTCTTGGAACTCACTATGTAGACCAGGCTGTCCTGGAACTGCAGATAGAGATCCACCTGCCTCAGACTCCTGAGTGCTGGGACTAAAGGCGTGCACCACCACACCCTGCCCCATTGCTTGCTGTTCTGAGTTGGCAGTTTAACCCCATTCCTGCAACAGGGGCTCTACCACTGAGCGCCGACCCCATATTCCTGGACATTTCAGAGGCTAAAACAAAGTGAAAGTTCGTTTCCCTGTGAAATGTAAAGATGACTTGCTTTGGGAAATAAATAGCCCAACTCCTCAGTTGGCCCAGTTCCCTGGACCCAGTTTCCTTATCTTTTTTTTTTTTTGAGACAGGATTTCTCTGTATATCTCTGGCTGTCCTGGCCTCGCTTTGTAGACCAGGCTGGCCTCGAACTCACAGAGATCCGCCTGCCTCTGCCTTCCAAGTGCTGGGATTAAAGGCGTGCGCCACGACCGCCCGGCCAGATCTTGTATTAAAGCTTGGTATTTCTGAAGGGGTTTTCGGCTAGTAATGGGATAACCTTACACTCAATATTAGGAAACCGAAACCCAAAGAGATGAGGACACTGTTCCTAGGGTCACTGGCGGTAAGTAACAGGGCTGGGACTGGACTCTTGACTTACTGAGGAACTTCAGCCAAGGAGTCTTCACTCTCACCTGAGGAAAGGAGTCATTTGCTCTCTCTGGTAGGTGTGGCTCGCCCCAAGGGCCACCACCCTGCCCTGGGTTGTAAATCGTATAGTAGGAGGGAGAGAGTGTGGGTGAGAGTCATGAAACGGCCCTGAAGGAGGCGGGGCTTCTAAGAATTTGGGGCGGGGCTTTCAGTTTAAGTATGGGCGGGGCCTGCGCTGCAGCAAATAGGATGATTATAGGTTCCCTGGGGCTTCAGGAAATCTGTGCGGGTATTTGTGGCGCTGAACTGCGGGGGAAGCTACGTTTTGGGGGACCGGGCCTGGCTCACGGGCTCGAAAGGCAGTTAGCGGCGCTCAAACGACCAAGCTCATGGGGCGGCTCCGCAGGGCCGTGGGCGGAGCTTAGGGCCGCCCGCTCTGGTTCTAAAGAACCGGGTGGGGCTCGGGGGGCCCGTGGGCGTGGCCACCCGGCCATCCAAGTAGCCGGGGAAAGCGGGCGTGTGCTCGGAGCCCCCCTGCGCCTCCCCGCGCCGCCAGAGGGGGCGCTCTAAGGAGCGCCGGGCGCCTAACCCGGGCCTTCCGGAAGTGGGCGTGGCGCGGCGCGGTTCGGCGGCGCTGGTTGGGCGCGGCGCGGCGGGGGGCGGGGCCCGCGCGAGGAGGCCAGGGCAGCGGCGGCTGCGCCCCTCCCCCGCGCGGCGCTCAGTGCCAGGCGGGAGGCGGCAGCGGTTGGAGGCTTCGCCGGGCTTTGCAGCTGGGACTTCGGCGGCGGCGCCTCGGGCACCCGGGCTCTGGTAAGCGGCGCGCGCTCAGGCGGGGCGGCTCGGGAACGAGCCGGGGCGGGCTGGCGGGCCTCCGGGGCCCGCGTGGGAAGCTCCGGGCTGACAGGAGCCGGCGGCGCCGAGCGCGCGGGGCGCGCGCGCGTGGCCGGGCGCTGCGGCCGGGGAATGGCTGTCTGCGGGCAGTGTGCGCCGGGCCTTGGGTCCCCGCAGCCGTGAGGCGGTGGCTGCGGGCTGCGGGGAGGCAGAGGGCGAGCGCTCACGTGGGGCTGGGTGCCTGGGGGCCGGGCGTGGGGCGAGGGCGGCCGGCCAGGGCTCCGCCTGGCTCGGGTGCATGGCCTTCGGGACCCTGAAGACCTGCGGCGGGGGCAGGCTGCCGCGGCGTGGCCGGAAGGAGGAACCTTGCAGCGAGTCCGGGTGCGGAACCTAGTGACCCGCGGGGCAGGTGGGGCTCCGCCGCCGCGCCGAGATGGCTAGGATGACATCAGATGTGGAGGGTGGGGACGTCCAGCCCAGCTCCGCCGCCGGTCCCCGGGCGGGCGCACGCACGCACAGCAGCCCTGTCTCTAGTGATGTGAATGCGCCGGGGGAAGTGGCCGGCTGCAGGGCTTGCCGAGAAGAAAGGGGCTTCCTCCCGGAGGGAGGTGCCGGCCCCAACGTCCTTTTTTGGGAGTGTTCAAAGGTTTTTTGCAGGCTGGAAAAGGAAATGCAGGCTTCGCTCCATCGTGGTTTAGAACCACATCCTATATTTGGCCTTCATGTAGGCTGCCCTTGTTTTGTGGTGTCGGAACGGCTTGCTCTACACATTTCGGTCGTGGGATTCAGAGTGAGAAGCAAATTGCAAGTTGTTCATCTCTCCCAGGATTGCAAGAACCTAAGGCCCTCCCTTCCTGTAAGCATTTAAAAAGAATTGACCTCAGAGTGTTTGTACACAGTGCCACATATGCTTAGTTTTGGAAATGGTTGGCACAAAATATTGTACCCACGTACCGTGGCCTTCTTTGACAGGATTATATTCTAACACAGTACTTACGAAGCTCTTAGTCACCCTATATAATAATGCGTCTCATTGTCCTTGTCTGGCAGGATCCTGACACTAGGGCCTGCTAGCAGAGGCAGGAACATGATTAAGTACAAGCAGTTGCTTCCTTCTGCCTGTTCAGTTGTGAAGGCAAATAGATAGTTCGCATTCCCTCCAGCCTGGGAGGAGCTGGAGGGGGTAAAGGCCGTTAAGTACTGGATAGGGTAGAAGACTGACCTAGGGAGACTTGGAGGTGTGTTTCACACTCAATAAATAATGCTTGGATTAGACAGACTGACATTAAACTTCCAAATCTAGGAGGTGTCCTATTGTGCTGGCTAGTTTTCTGTCAACTTGACACAAGCTAGAGTCATCAGAGAGGAGGTGGCCTCAATTGAGAAAATGTCTCCATAAGACGGGTTGTAGGAAAGCCTGTGGGTCATTTTCTTAATTAGTGATTCATGGGGAAGGGCCCAGCCCATTGTGGGTGAGGCCATCCCTGGGCTGGTACTACTGGGTTCTGTAAGAAAACAGGCTGAGCAAGCCATGGGGAGCAGGCCAGTAAGCAGCACCCCTCCCCTCCATGGCCTCTGCACCAGCTCCTGCCTCCAGGTTCCTGCCCTGCTTGAGTTCCTGTCCTGACTTCCTTTGATGATGAACTGTGATGTGGAAGCATAAGATGAATAAATCCTTTCCTTCCCAAGTTGCTTTGGTCATGGTGTTTCATCATGACAGTAGTAAATCTTAACTAAACTAAGATACATATATAAATAGAAAAAAATGAGGTAAAGCAGAATTGCCTTGTATCACAGATCTAGAAGTGGCCTGTCTTTTGGTAGTTGACAGTCACACAAACAGACTTGATAAAAGGTCAGGCACACTTTCTTGGGAAATTGAAACATGCTTAAAACTCTGTGTGTGTTACTTGTGTTTTAGTTGTGGACAGAACATTAAAGCCTGATGAATTTAAAATATTTTATTATTTTGTTATGTGTGTGCATGTGTGATGGTTATGTGCACATAAGCGTACTCACCCTTGGAGGCCAGAGGCATGGGATTCCCTGGAGCTGCAGTTTCAAAGGGTCATGAGTCACCATGTGGGTGCTGAGAACTGAACCCAGGTCCTCTGGAAGAGCAGCCAGTGCTCTTAGTATGTTAGTCATCTTTCCAGTCTCCAAGTATCATGAGTTTTTTTTTTTAAACATAAATATACTGGAGAAATGTTACTGAAGGCACTGTTAACGTTTTCATGGTCGTTACTTTGACTAGATCATGCTAATCAGTGTTTGTGTGTATCTATAATGTTGGATTAGCGTCAGGATTGTTAAATACCATTTTTAGTCATTACTTCTGGGATCCCCTCCAGCTGTGTGGGGAGTCGCTCTAATGCTTATGTGATAGAATGTTTGAGATGATGTTATTAGTTCTTTAGCTAAATAAGTGGGGAGGGGGAGACTCAGTTCTTTATTAAAATGTTCATTCAATATTTTTTTTTTTTGGTTTTTCGAGACAGGGTTTCTCTGAATATCTCTGGCTGTCCTGGACTCGCTTTGTAGACCAGGCTGTCCTCGAACTCACAAAGATCCGCCTGACTCTGCCTCCCAAGTGCTGGGATTAAAGGCGTGCGCCACCACCGCCCGGCTCATTCAATATTTTAATATGCCCCAAACTGGTGCTTTTAGAGAAACCTAGTAATTGAAGGGCCCGACCTCTCCTGGGGATGGCACACTGAGAGCCACTTTCACGTCACCTCCTGACCCATGGGGTAAAGGCTTGTGTTCCATTTGATGACTTCCCGGTGTCAGCCAGTCTCTGAGTTATCAGAACTCTTCTGGTACTTGCCTGTTTCTTTTAAACTAGAGATGGCCTTCTGTATTAAAACATGGAATTCTTCATGAATATTTCAGCATGCCCAGGACTTAGATGTTGAGTAATGGAATCTCTTGGGATTTCATTGCCCTAGTTGAGGCTCTCTGAAGTTCACAAACAAGATTTGCTACTCTTCTAGCGCCTGTGTAGTATTCTGACCATGCACAGTGGGCTCTTTTTTGTCTTATAGTGGCTTTATTGAACTATAACTCACATACCACGTACTTTATTTAATTCATCTAAGGTGTGCAGTTCACCAGAGTGTCATATGTCACTGCAGCATAGCCATTTAATTACTATACTCAATTTAAAATGTTTTATCATGGTAGGCATGGTGGTGCACACCTCTAATCCCAGCACTCGGGAGGCAGAGGCAGGCGGATCGCTGTGAGTTCGAGGCCAGCCTGGTCTACAGAGTGAGCCCAGAGCAACCAGGGATGCACAGAGAAATCTTGTCTGGAAAAAACAAAGACAAAAAATAATTTTTTTTTTTTTTTTGGTTTTTCGAGACAGGGTTTCTCTGTGTAACCCTGGCTGTCCTGGACTCACTCTGTAGACCGGGCTGGCCTCGAACTCACAGAGATCCGCCTGCCTCTGCCTCCCGAGTGCTGGGATTAAAGGCATGCGCCACCACGCCCGGCTTAATTATTTTTTTATCACCCAAGAAAGAAGACCCATGTGCACCAACAGTGGTGTCATGTGAGGGCTCCCTTCCCAGTCTCGTGGCCACTGGTCTACCTCTGTGTGGATTGCCATCCTTGGGCATGTCGTGTATAGAGCATTCAGTGTTTCTCACTTTATCTAACACATTTTTTTTTTTTTTTGGTTTTTCGAGACAGGGTTTCTCTGTTTAACAGCTCTGGCTGTCCTGGACTCGCTTTGTAGACCAGGCTGGCCTCGAACTCGCAAAGATCCGCCTACCTCTGCCTCCCAAGTGCTGGGATTAAAGGCGTGCGCCACCACCGCCCGGCTCCATCTAACACATTTTTAAGATGTATGCATTCCATAGTATATATGGCATATTCTTTTTATGCTTGAATAATATTTCGCTGTTATGGACATAACCATATTTTCTATTCATTCGTAGTTGATGGATATTTGGGTGTTTGCCTTTTGGGCTAGTTACTACAAGTAAGTCTGCTGTGAGCATTCATGTGTGAGTCTATATGTGAAAATGCATTGTCCTTTCTCTTGAGTATTGACCAGAGAGTGGAATTGCTGGTTATCTTGTAAGCCTGTATTTAACTGTTTGAAGGAATTGCCATGGTGTTTTCCAAAGCAGCCACAGCATTTGCCGTTTTTAGCTCACAGTGAGGGAAGGCTGCTGTTTTTATGTATCTTCGTGTTCTCTGCCTTTTGATTTTAGCCGTCCTCTGAGTGTGCAGTGAGTGGGACCTTCTGCTGTCCTGGTGATAACACACATTGTTTTATGAGATCAGTGGCACTTGCATGTCTTCTGTAGAGACCTGTCTGTTTAGATGCTTTTCTGTTTTTAAAGAGATACTATGTTTTAATTTGTAAGAACCCACCCCACACCCCATAGGGTTTCTCTGTGTAGCCCTTGTTGTCCTGGAACTCACAGGGATCTGCCTGCCTCTGCCTCCTAGTGCTGAGGTTAAAGGCGTGGGCTACCACTGCCTGGCTTCTAAGAGTTATTTTTATAAACACCCTTTCAGGTCCATGATTTGCCATTTGTTTTTCCCATTTGTGGGTTAGTTTTTTGTGATCATGTCCATTGAAGCCCAAAACTTAAGTAGCCAATTCTTGCAAACTAGAAATTACTCAGACCTTAAGTCACATTTTTATCTGTCTGTCTGGTTTGTTATTTGTTTCCTTTTTCTTTTTTCTTTGCAGCAGGGTCTTATTCTAGCTCAGGCTAGCCTCAGCCTCTCACCAATCCTGCCTCATCCTCCCAAGTGCTCTGGCATTTTGGTTATGTAAGTTAAAAGCCACCTGTGAGATGGTAGGGGAAAGAATCGAATGAATTCACTTTGAGAGGGCTATAGAGCAAAAGGATTGCTTTTTCAAATCGTGCAGCTGCCCACCCTCCAAAATAAGTTCAGATTTATTTATTTATTTATTTTTTGGTTTTTCGAGACAGGGTTTCTCTGTATAACAGCTCTGGCTGTCCTAGACTCACTTTGTAGACCAGGCTGGCCTCGAACTCACAGAGATCCGCCTACCTCTGCCTCCCAAGTGCTGGGATTAAAGGCGTGCGCCACCAACGCCTGGCTCAGATTTATTTTTTATTATTTTTTTTTTTTTAAAGATTTATTTTATTTTATGCATATGAGTAATCTATCTGCATGTACACCTGCATTCCAGAAGAGGACACCAGATCACATTGTGGATGGTTGTGAGCCACCATGTGGTTGCTGGGAATTGAACTCAGAACCTTTGGAAGAGCACTTAGGCAGTGCTCTTAACCGCTGAGCCATCTCTCCAGCCCCCTCAGATTTATTTTTTATTTCATTTAGTGTGTATATATATGAATGATGTTTGGATGTATGTGTGTGTGAATGATGTGTGCATGTGAATGGTGTGTGTATATGAATGGTGTGTGTGTAACAGAAAATTTTTATTTAAAACACTTAACAATCACCTATAAAACACCTATATCCTATAACCTAAAACCTATAAACACTTAATATCTAAGAACAACTAACCAACACTATTTTAACTTTCTTAAAGGGATAGTAATATTTTTAGCATAGGTCCATGAGGGAAAACTCGATTTTTGCAGTCTGGCAGTCACAGCAGGCAGTCCCTTTCAAGCTTAGCATCCATTGGGCCTAACTTTGTTGGTTCGTATAGTCAGTTTATTTCAACCACTAGATCGTGGCCGGCTTATAAGGTCACCCTGTTATAACTGCTAAACTTGAGGTCAGCTTCTTCCATCAGCTGAGACTCACTTCTATAGTCCCCTCAGCCCATGTATGCTTCCAAGGCCTAGTGTTCCACCTCCGAACTCCACCTACCTCGCTCAATGTCCCGGCACTCTCAGTGCCCTGAATGGACGTCTTTAGCGATTAATTAATTAATTAATTAATTTAGGTTTTTCGAGACAGGGCTTCTCTGTGTAATAGCCCTGACTGTCCTGGACTCACTTTGTAGACCAGACTGGCCTCAAACTCACAGAGATCCTCCTGCTTCTGCCTTCCAAGTGCTGGAATTAAAAGTATGTACCACCACGCCTGGGTAGTGTCCAGTTTTTAAGAGCTCTCTCTCAGCAGGTTCTATGCCATGCTTTTTCTGCCAGCCTTCTTAGGCTGGCCTGCAGTAAAAGTCTCTCTTGCACTCCGCCTCTCAGTTTCTGACCGGTGATTTGCCTCAGGCTGTTGCAGCCTAAAGGCTGTAGAATGGCATACCTTGCTGTACAGTTCTCCAGCCTGCGCTGTCTTTTCTGTCTGTGAGGGTAAGAGTGAGCCACATGGAGCTCTCTGCTTATATAGGGAGTAGTCTAGAGTTTCTTCCCACCCACACTCCTTCAACAAGGCATGTCCATGTCTCTCACGAGCCAGGGCCTCAGCTGGCTTCCACCCATCTCCGGGCATCCAAGCGATGCCAGGCTCTTCCTTATATGCTGTCAGGTGCCAGGTTGAGCTGCATACTAATTCACTAAAGAGAACTAACTCCCACCACATGCGTGTATGTGAATGGGGCATGTGTGTGTGTGTATATGAATGATGTACATATGTAGGCACATATGCCACAGAAGACCTGTGGAGGTCAGAAGACAACTTCTAGCGTTATGTGGGCTCTGGGCTCCAGCTCCGATTTGCAGGTTTGTGTTATGAATATCTTCAACCACTGAGTTGTGCTGCCAGCCTCAGACTTGTTAATGTGACCGCGGATGGAAATAGTTTCTTCTGGCAACCTGCCTCGTCCTGCCCTGCTGTTCCCGTGTCTTCACAGGGCCACTCCCCGAGTCGTCGGTCCTGTCTCCTGAGGTACTCAGCACCTCACTCCCTCTGCTTTCTGGATCCTTCAGGAGGTTTGACTCCTTGACAACTTGTTCACACTAGCTAATATTGTTTCGACCCTTGAACACCATAAAGGATCTAGACCTGAGCTTGAGCAGGAAGTATGAAGGCTGTCTTCCCAGTGGAGGCAGAATGCCCCAAGGAAGGTAAATTGAGATTGTGCCTTCTTGATCATAGCTTAGTCACTAGTGCCCACTGGGTATTTTCTGGGTGAATGACAGTTTATAGAAGTCAGTTGAGAGGACCCTGAAGACAGTAGGGTTCCTGTTTGCTGACATCTTTATTACCTTTGTAGAAAGAGCATGAGCAATGAGTAATTCCCCTCTGTGTTCTGGCATCCCAGTCAGACTCCTATACTCCAAAAGTGCCCTGTTGTAGCACTGCTGCTGAGAGCTTTCAGGCTCTTTCCCTCGGAGGACCAGTAGTGGCTGGGACACAGCCTCTTTCAGGAGGGCAGACTGATGTGATCAAGTCCCTAGGTTCATACAGGGCCTCGATGGTGCTGGTCAGAGCTAGCGCATGCCAGACTGCAGTCAGGTTCCAGGTGCACTCAGAGGGGTGAGTAGACTTCGGGTCCTTAGGTGACACACTTGTTTGTTTTGAGACAAAGTCTCACTATGTAGCCCTGGCTGTCCTGGAACTCACTATGTAGATCAGGTTGGCTTGGAACTCAGAGATCCACCTGCCGCTGCCTCCCAAGTGCTGGGATTAAATGTGTCTTTTCATCCTCTGTTTATGCTTCTGGTGTCTCTTGCAGGACTGACTGGAGTGAGTATTCTCTAGCCATTCTCATTTCTGATATCTAATTAAAAACATGTCCCCTATTATTTTTCTGGAGAAGGAGAAACCAGTTAGGGAATCATCTTTCACTCCCTGCAGTGGATGGCGGGTAAAGAAGGTGGCTGCGCCTTGCTCTTGTGCAGTGTCTTGCTCTGAGACTGGGCTGTGTGTGGTAGTCTAGACTTTGGCAGCCAGACTGGCCAGGGTCTCACTCTCAGCTCTATTATTGACTAGCTTGGCCACTCCCTCACCTCCCTGGGCCTCAGTCTCCTCTACTCAGTCTTTGTCACACAGCCTTGCAGGGCTGTTATCAGCCTACGAGGAAAAAGCACAAGAAGGGCGAAGTTGAGCATAAACATCACCCTGTCCTGTGCTCTCACTGCTGAATCTGCCTGCCAGTGAGTGCAGCTGTGGAGAGGAGGCACAGCGAGCTCGATGCACCTCTGCTAAGCTGTTCAGTGATCGTCCTTAGCCCCACCTGATCATGCACATGCGTGTGTGCGCATACGAATGTGCACATGAGTGAGTGCAGGTGCCTATGGGAGCCCAAGGCATTCAGTCCCCTGGAGCTGGAGTTACAGGCAGGCGTGAGCAGCCTGTCAAGGAACTGAACTTTGGATCCTCTTGAAGAACCATAAGAGCACATTATGTGAATTACCTCTCCAGCCCCTGGACTGAACATTTCAGGCATTGAATTCAAGTTCAGGCTCTGAAGAGGGTAGAATGTTTAATTTTAGGAGGGGGAAGTGATGAAGCTGAGGCTGTAGTTTTATACTTATCTGGAGATGGCTATTCAAACTTGTGTCCCAGGGCTGGAGAGATGGCTCAACGGTTAATAGCATTGATTCCTTTTCCAAAGGACCAGCATTCAAATCCCAGCACCCACGCGGCAGTTCACAGCTGTCTGTAATTTCCAGGGGTGGTGGCGCAGCCTCAGGAGGCAGAGGCAGGTGGATCTCTGAGTTTGAGGCCAGCCTGATCTACAAAGTGAGTTCAGGACAGCCAGGGCTACACAGAGAAACCCTGTCTCAAAATAAAACAAGACAAAACAAGACAAAACCCCCCATAAGTCAGAGGCTGGAGAGATGGCTCAGTGGTTAAGAGTGTGTACTGCTTTAGCAGAGGTCCTGAGTTCAGTTGCCATTACCCACACTGGACAGCTCACGGGCCTGTAACTCCACCTCCAGGGGATCAGACGCCTATGCGGAGAGGCCATGTCTTTTTTTTGTTTTTGGTTTTTTGAGACAGGGTTTGTCTGTGTAACAGCTCTGACTGTCCTGGACTTGCTTTGTAGACCAGGCTGGCCTCTGCCTTCCAAGTGCTGGGATTAAAGGCATGTGCCACCACTCCCAGCTTGAGAGGCCCTGTCTTAAAAAAACAAAACAAAACAAAACAAAACAAAACAAAAAAAAAACCCAAAGGTGGGTTAAAAAAGAAAGAAAGAAAGAAAAGCAAAAGCAAAAAAAATATTAAGAGTTGAAAACCGTGAATGACATACCTTGCAGTATCGAGCTGTTTCGAGGAGTATGTCCTCCTCTTAGGAGTTGCCAGTTCCCATCCTGGCTGCCTGGGAGGCCCAATGATAGACCTCTGAGTCCAGCTGCCAGCCTGGAGCTTCCTAGTGACTACTCATGGCCAGAGCCGGAGTCAGCAGGCCACTCTGTCTCCGGCTTCTCAGATGCCAGGGCTGTGCTCAGACTACTTGCCCAAGAGCAGGAACGCAGCTGTCCCCTGTTTCATTTTTAGTTTGAAGGTAAGATTGATGTGTACGATAGTATGGATCCTTACGTTAAAAACAACTTCCTAGCCGGGCAGTGGTGGCGCACGCCTTTAATCCCAGCACTTGGGAGGCAGAGGCAGGCGGATCTTTGCGAGTTCGAGGCCAGCCTGGTCTACAAATTGAGTCCAGGACAGCCAGGGCTATACAGAGAAACCCTGTCTCGAAAAACCAAAAAAAAAAAAAAAACAACTTCCTTTTTATTATGTGGCCCTGCCAATGTTCGACCCACTTTAATGTCTCCCTTCTCCTGATTTCTACCCTGGGCTTCTGCTAGACCTACAAACAGGAGGTCTAGTGCTGTTGCTGCGGGTCACTGCCACACGCTGTTCACATGGAAACACTGGCAATTGGTCCGTGTTTTCAGGGCTCTGGATGCTTGCTGGGGAAATGTGGCAGTATGGCAGGTCTTGGGTAAGCTTTGGTGGACTTCTTAGTTTTTGCTTGTGACATGGTCTTGCTTTATTTTCCTAGGTTGGCCAGGAAGGAACTTGTTCTGTAGTCCAGGGTACCCTTGAGCTAGATAGATATCATCGTCCTCTACCTTTGAAGTACTGAGGTGACAGGTCTGTATTGGACACATCTGGCCTATTTTCATTAATTAATTGATTAATTAATGAAAATTAATTAATGGTGTTGGGGTTGAAGATTGTATTACTCATTTTTATTTTTTCAATATGATAAGCTATGGTCACAATTTTTAAAATGTTTTACAGAGCAGTTGAAAAGGAGTTGATCTTGTGTTGCTGAGTCAGGGTGGGAACAGCACATAAAGCTATTGTGGGATCAAGTGAAGATCAGCCCTTCCTACTGGGTCGTCCTGCCTATGGACATCCAAGACTCTGCTTGTGAATCAAGTCACATGGTGGCTTGCTGGATACACACTGCTCATGCCACATTGTGGAACTGAGTCCCCTGGTGCTAACAGCTGCTGAGGTTCCCTATCCTGGGTGAACAGAGCTGCAGCTGTCCTTGTGATGACCACGGTGAGGGCGCTGAGGAGGGACTGTTCAGCCTTTGCATTGGGGATTCGGAAGCAGCTCTCCTGAGGATGAAGGGTTAATCATTATTTGCTTACTTCACCAGAGACACACTTAAATTCCTTTTTATGACCGTCAGCATTCTTTCCCAGTTAAAGATTTTAATTCCTTTCATTCTTAGGAACTTAAAGAACTGAGGCTGATTCATTCCTATAAAAAATGAGCATGCTAACCAAATGGCGTCTGGGGACACGTGTGAGCTTGAGCTCTCATCCCCATTTAAGCAGAAAGATTTAGTTAAAAAATTATTTATAGTTTTCAAATTTTACTTTGTTTTTATTTCAATGTACTTTTTTTTTTTGGATACAGGGTTTCTCTGTGTAGCCCTGGCTGTCCTGGACTTGCTCTATAGACTAGGCTAGTCTTGAACTTACAGAGATCCGCCTGCCTCTGCCTCCTGAGTGCTGGGATTGTTAACATTTATAATGCTTACAAAGAAAAGGGATGCTAAGCCAGGCGTGGTGGCGCACACCTTTAATCCCAGCACTCAGGGAGGCAGAGGCAGGCAGATCTCTGTGAGTTCGAGGCCAACCTGGTCTACAGAGTGAGTCCAGGACAGTCAAGGATACACAGAGAAACCCTCTCTTGAAAAACCAAAAAAAAAAAAAGGGAGGATGTTAAAAATAATGTACCTCATTTTTAAGGAAAAGCTCTAATTAAACACTAGTAGTAAGTCTATAGCTAAATACTCATTTTGGACCAAATTTTAGATCATTTGGTCAATATTTTTGTCTGCTATTTATGTGCAGTATTTTTGTGTTATGTCTGATACTTGGACTCTGAGCCCCATTTTCCTAACATGACAGGGAAGACACATACGTATGACCAGTTATATTAAAAGAGGGAATTGAGTGGGGAGCACCAGGGCCTCAGACGTATTTACCAGTGTTTGCCTTTCTCAGAACTAAATACTTCTTGCATAAAAATATTAAATAGAGCTGGAGAGCTGGCTCGGGGCGAAAGCACCAGCGGCTGTTGCGGAGCAGGTTGGATTCCCACTTCCACGCGGTGGCTCACAGCTATACAACACCAGTTCCAGGGGACCCGAAGTCTTTTCGGACCTCCAAGGGCACCAGGCAAGCATATAGGACACAGACAGACATGTAGACACCATACTCATGTACATAAAAGTAAGTAAGTCTAAAATTATTTCTAGAAATTTATTAAATAGCCAAGCCCTATAAAAGTTGGGCTAGGGCTACTTGAAATGAAAATTTCTGTATTTAAAAAAAAAGGAGCCAGGCGGTGGTGGCGCACGCCTTTAATCCCAGCACTTGGGAGACAGAGGCAGGTGCATCTCTGTTAGTTTGAGGCCAGCCTGGTCTACAAAGTGAGTCCAGAACAGCCAGGGATACACAGAGAAATCGTGTCTCGAAAAACCAAAAAAAAAAAAAAAAAAAAAAGATATAAAGACCTTTGGATGATATGTGTACATTTTCACATAGAATTTTGTCTCCATTAAGCAGAGGTGTTTCAAATTTTATTTTTAAGATTTATATATTTTTTACGTGTGTGTGTGAGTGCGTGCGTGCGTGTGCACGTGCGCATGTATGAGTTCACCGAGGATGTTCCCCTGGAACTGAGAATCAAACTTGGGATTTATGAGAACAGTTGCTTTACAAGTGAGCCGCTGAGCTCATTTCGTGGTTAGTAGTATCTTTAGCTTAACATTGTCATCTTAGTTTTTCTTGGCAAGGAAGAGAATTGTTGGAGCCAACAAGGGCAGGCCCCTGCTTTTGGAATAATACTTGGTAAGATGTGTTGTCTGTTTTTATTTTATTTTTAAATTTTTACATTTATTCTGTGTGTGTGGGTGTGAATGATGTCTACGAAGCGTGTGTGGGGGTGCATGTACCGTGGAGTGGGTATAGAGTAGAGGACAGCTTTGTGGAATTGGTTCTCTTCTTTTATCTTTACTTGGTTCTAGAGATCAAACTCAGGTCAGCAGGCTCACAGGACAAGTGGCTTTCCTCTGGGCCATCTTGCTGGCCTGTTAGGAGCAGGGTGGCCACCCTGGGTTTTCTCCTGTGCTAGCCACTGCTACTTTATGGCAAAGCTTCAGCAGGAAGTTGGGAGACTTGAGGTTTTTAGTTCTCCCTAAGATGGCCACTTCAGTCTCATGTAGTGTGAGCGCATCTTGAATGCCCTGGCCTGAGCTATGTAGTGAGGGGAACTAGCTGTGACCCATGGAGTCCTCTTGATGATGCTGGACCCAGATGCCATCTCTGTCTGGAGGCAGTGTTTGCAGGCCCTCTTCCACTCAGTGCTGGTTGTAGTCCAAAGACTGACCTGGGTGTTTGGGGCTCAGGTGACTTTTTAAATAGACTCAGCATTGTAAACCACGAGTAGGTTCCAGCTACAGGGGGAGAATCTGTTCAACTCGCGGCAATGTTAAACTGTTAATGGTGGAGTTCTGGGTCTTGCTTGCCCACACTCATGTGGAAGACAAGTAGGAGCCATGCTCCAGTCCCCAACTTCTCTGCAAGACCGCCTGGGCTGAGTAGCCAGCCCTCCATGTAAGAGCTTCGTCCACCTTCATCTCCATCTTCCTTTGTAGCTCCTGCTTTCATGGTTCAGCTGACCATGGTGGGAGCCATGCAAATGGGTCAGACTGTTTATGTGTTCATTGATCATTGTTATCGCAGACTAAACAGTGATTCATTTCCATGCCTGCTATAGGCTGTGTATCATTCCGCTCACGGGTGCCCTGTGTTGGAGGGGACCCTGAACTTATGATCATCTTGTTTATCTCCTGAGTGCTGAGATTATAAATAAGCATTTATAGTGCTGAGGATCAAATCCTGGACTTTGCTAGGTCTACCAACTGATCTACATTCCTAGCCTCATGCTCACATTTTTTTTTTAAAGATGGGGTTTTGTTGTTGTATGTGTATGTGCTTTAATAGTTTTTTGAAACAGGGTTTCTTCATGTAGCTGTGGCTGTCCTGGAACTCTCTCTGTAGACCAAGCTGACCTCGAACTCAAAAGATGGTTTGTTTTGCTTTGTTTCTGAGACAGGGTATTTCTGTGTCCTACTGTCCTGGAACTTGCTCTATAGACCAGACTGGCCTTGAACTCACAGATATGTTTGCTTCTAGGTCCCAAGTGCTGGAATTAAAAATGTGTGCCACCAGTGCCTGGCTGCATTTTATTTTTAATTATATGTCTGTGTCAGGAATGGGTGCATGTGAGTCCTGGGACCTACACAGGCTGGAGATTTCATATTCCTGTAGTTGGAGTTATAGGCAGGAGTGAGCTGTTCAACATGGGTGCTGGGAATCAAATTCAGGCCCTTTTTTTTTTTGGTTTTTCGAGACAGGGTTTCTCTTTCGAGACAGGGTTTCTCTGTGTAGCCCTGGCTGTCCTGGACTCACTTTGTAGACCAGGCTGGCCTCGAACTCGCAAAGATCCGCCTGCCTCTGCCTCCCAAGTGCTGGGATTAAAGGCGTGCGCCTCCAGTGCCCGGCCAGTACATGTTCTTAACAGCTGGGCCATCTCCCCAGCCCAATAATTTTGGAAGGAGTTTCCTTGCTGATGAACAGATTCTCTTTGAACTGTTTGTGTTCAGGGTAACAAGGTTTCAGGAGAACAGTTGAGTGGATGAGGGGTTGAACCCATGCAAGGGTATCCTGACAACTGGAAGGGAAAACACTGCCTACTGTTACCTATAAGAGAGTCTGGGGGCTGGAGAGATGGCTCAGTGGTTGTAAGCACTGGTTGTTCTTTCAGAGGACCTGAGTTCAATTCCCAGCACCCACATGGTGCCTCAAAACCATCTGTGTAAAAAAAAAAAAAAAAAATCTGTTAACTCCAGTTCCTCTGACTTCCATGGGTACATGGCACACATGGATACATGCAGGCAAAACATTTATACACATAAAATAATTAATGTTTGTTTGTTTGTTTATTTTCAAGACAGTGTTTCTTTGTGTATAGCCCTGGCTATCCTGGAACTCACTTTGTAGATCAGTCTGGCCTTGAATTTACAGAGATCTGCCTGCCTCTGCCTGCCTCTGGTGCTGAGATTAAAGATGTGCACCACCATGCCCAGCTATTACCGACAGTTCCAAACTGCCATGTGGGTGCTGGGATTTGAACCCGAGTCCTTTGTTAAGAGAGGCCAGTGCTCTTAACCACTGAGCCATCTCTCCAGCCGTAAATACATATTTTTTAAAAAGTGAATCTGGTAATGCTCTCAAAATATTCATGACTTCTCTTCCTCCCTCTTTTCTCTTCACCACTGGGGGGTTCATAGCCAGAAGGCACAGAAGCTCCTGTGACCTTTGGGAAGAGGATTATTAGGACAGGGTGGTGACTGTTAGAAGCTTGCAGTGGCCAGAGTTACTGTTCTCTGCCTGGATTTCTGCTCCTTTGTAAACTTGTACCAAAAAGTCAGTGCTGTGTCAGACAATGGGAAATGGTGCTTCCCATGTGGAGGCTTTGGGGCAGCTGCTTCTAAGCTGTGTTTCAGACATACCATGATGCTAAGTGTAGGGAGGGCGGGGACTTGATTTTTCCTGGTACAATTAATCAGTCTCTTATTTACAAGGTTTGTTATGGCTTAATATTTTTGGCTTACTTTGAAAGTGTACAAAAGGGGTTTTCATTTATTTATTTACTTACTTACTTGTTTGATTATTTATTTTCAAGGCAGGGTCTCTCTGTGTAGCCCTGACTGTCCTGGAACTTACTGTGTAGACCAGGCTGGCCTCGAACGCAGGGATCCACCTGCCTCTGCTGGGATGAAAGTCGTTTCCCACCACTGCTCAGCTTGTTTTGTTTTTTAAGACCGTCTCTCTGTGTAGTCCTGGCTGTCCTGTAGCTCGATATGTAGACCAAGATGGCCTTGAATCCGCAGTCTGGAGTGTAGGGATTCAAGACCTGGTGAAAGGTTTAAAAGCACATCACAAGTTTCTGTAGAGCTGATGCATGCATATTCTTTAGATGTGGATGTGTGTGAGCGAGCCTGCAGGAATTCAGGAGGCAGGTGTTGGGAGTCAGTGTTGGTGCCCAGAGCAAGACTGTGTCTGAGGGTGTGTGTGATAGTGTTGGCTTGGTGTAGGACAGGACTAATTGGGGGAAAACGGCAAAGTGGGTGGTTTTGTTCAAAATGCGGAAGGTTTGAACTAGAATCTGCCTTCACTCAGTGTTTTTCAGTAGGTTGTAAGTTATATACAATAGCCTGCTCATACCTGTACTATTAGTACCTAAAAGTCAGAGGCAGAGGCAGGAGGATTACTGTGATTTTGAGATCGGTCTTGCTACTGAGTGAGACCCTGTCTCAAAAACAAAACAAAACAAAAAACCAACAACAAACCAATAAAACCAAAGTGTAGTTTAGGCGCTGTGCTCCAAAGGCAGAAGCTACTTTGTGGTGCTTGTCGGTGCTCCTCTGCCAGCACTGATTAATTGCTTTTTGGATTAAAGCAGTAGAATTAAATACTAAGTGAAGTGTGAGCTGGTTCCTAGTTGAAGAATGGCAACATTGGTACCATTATAATCTGCATTTCTTTTCTTCTTTCTTTCTTCCTTTCTTTCCTTTTCTTTTCCTTTTTTGAGATAGAGTTTCTCTGTGTAGCCCTGGCTATCTCTGTGTAGACCAGGCTGGCCTTGAACTCACAGAGATCTGCTTACCTCTGCCTCCCAAGTGCTGGGTTACAGATGTGCACCCACCATGCCTGGCTATATTCTGCATTTCTTGAAGGTAAAAAATATGTTTGTGCCTTTGTTTCCCAGTATAACCTGACTGGCACACAGCTGGTACTCAATCAGTGTTAGTTGAATAACTGAGTAATTGCATGCCATACTTGTGGGTAGAGACTCACTTTTATTTATTTATTTATTTTCTTTCTTTCTTTCTCTCTCACTCTCTTTCTTTCTTGTTTTTGAGACAGGGTTTCTCTGTGTATCCTTGACTGTCCAGGACTCACTCTGTAGACCAGGCTGGCCTTGAACTCACAGAGATCCACCTGCCTCTGCCTCCCAAGTGCTGGGATTAAAGGCATGTGCCACCACACCCAGCCACTTGTATTTTCTTTAAAAATTAAAAGAAAAAAATCAAAACCCAACTACCCATATTCATTTAGTGTGTGGGCCACTGGGCACATGAGGAGGTCAGAGGAGAAGTTGTAGAAGTTGTTTGTCTTCCACCGTGTGGGGCTGGGAGGCAGGACTTAGGAACTCAGGATTCACCCCAAGCATCCTTCCTCTCACCAAGCATCTCGCAAGCCTACGTTTTCGTTATTGCAAGTTCACTTGGTTGAGTTGTTGAATAAATTCAGAGGGTTTGTGTGTGTGTTGTGTGATGAGTGTGCATGCCCGTGTGCATGTGTGGTGGCCCGAGCGTTGTCAGGAGCCTTCCTCCGTCAGTCTCTGTTACTGCCTGGAGACAGGTCCTCTCTGAGCCAGAAGCTGCCATTTCAGCTCAGCTTGTTGGCAGGAATCCCACAGGACCTGCCTGTTTAGTCCCACAGTGCTGGGGTTCATGCATGTGCAGGCATCCCCAGGTTCTGTGTGGGTGCTGGAGATTGGAACTCATGCTGGCTGGCATTCTTGAAGATGAGCTCCTCCTGCCTCAGGCCTCTGGAGTGCTGAGATCATAGGCCACAGCACCTTGCCCAGCTAGCGATGCTCCAACTTTGTTTCATAGCTCTGGCCAGTGAGTTCAGCTCGAACCAGAGGTAATCTCACTTCTGGGTGATGCCTGTGATCGTCTGAACTCATTGTTGAAGTGGATTCAGGAGAAGCCCAGTGTGTATCCAGGCTAGGGGTGAGAGCACCCTTCAATGCCCCTCCTTTTAACACGCTGGCTGCCTTGTAAATGTCCTCACTGCACATGCGCCCTGGAGGAGTAGGGGCAGAGCAAGCCTGTGGGGACTCCTAGCCTAGCTCTATGGAAGTGAGGTGATTGGGTAAGGCAGGTCATCACGGCTTTCCTTTTCAGTGTCTCAGTCACTCAGAACGCATTTGTGCACACTGTAGTTTGAAAAACAGTGGGCTTCAGTGTTATAAATGGGAACAAAAAATGATTGTTTTGTGATTGCATTTGTGTATTTGTGGGTGTTTGTATATCGTTCTGGCAAGTTTTAGAGATGACTACATTTGTATATCTGAAGGTGTCTGTTGTTTCTCGTAGTTTTTAGAGATTCCTACAGACTAAATGCAGTTGGTTATGAGAGTATTATTGTCACTTGAAGCTATGGTTCATGCTCTCCTTTGTGCTGGAGAATTTTTCTTTTTTTTCTTTTTTTTTTGTTTTTTGTTTTTTTGAGACAGGGTTTCTCTGTATAACAGTTCTGGCTGTCCTGGACTTGCTTTGTAGACCAGGCTGGCCTCAAACTCACAGAGATCTGCCTGCCTCTGCCTCCCGAGTGCTGGGATTAAAGGCGTGCGCCACCACCACCCAGCGAATTTTTCTTTTAATATCTGTCTGTTCACAGTTCACAGTGAGTTTTGTGTGTACTCATCAGCGCCCTGGTTCTGGTGTCTTTTCATTTTGTTTCACAGACTTTCCCAGACATGTTTTTTGTTTTTTGAGACAGGGTTCCTCTGTGTATCCCTGGCTGTCCTGGACTCACTTTGTAGACCAGGCTGGCCTCGAACTCGCAAAGATCCGCCTGCCTCTGCCTCCCCAGTGCTGGGATTAAAGGCGTGTGCCACCACGCCTGGCTGAAGACTAATATGTTAAGCAATATTTTTTTTCTTTTTCCTTCCCTTTCCCTTTTCCACTTTCCTTTTCTTTCTTTTCTTGAAACAAGGTTTCTCTGTGTAGCCTGGGCAGTCCTGGAACTAGCTCTGTAGACTAGGTTGGACACACACTCAGGGATCCACCTGCCTCTGTCTCTAAAGTGCTAGGATTGAAGGTGTGCGCCACCATGCCCAGGCTTTTTTTTTTTTTTTTTTCGGTTTTTCGAGACAGGGTCTCTCTGTTTAACAGCTCTGGCTGTCCTGGACTCGCTTTGTAGACCAGGCTGGCCTCGAACTCGCAAAGATCCGCCTGCCTCTGCCTCCCAAGTGCTGGGATTAAAGGCGTGCGCCACCACCGCCCGGCTACCC
>CAJQZJ010018538.1:3776174-3810773 GCA_907164525.1 Lophiomys imhausi | reverse complement strand
GGATGGCCCCTCCCACAGTGGGCGGGGCCTGCTTTCTTACAGAACCCAGGACCACAGCCCAGGGATGGCCCCTCCCACAACGAACAGGGCATTCCCACACCAATCACTAAGAAAATACCCTTACATACAGCCCTATCTTCTAGAAGCATTTTCTTCATTTTACTTTGTTTTTGTTTTTTCAAGACAGGGTTTTTCTGGGTAGCCCTGGCTGTCCTGGTCTTTTGTAGACCAGGCTGGCCTTGAACTCACAGATATCTATTTCCCTCTGCCTCCCGAGTGCTGGAATTAAAGGCGTGTGTGCCACCACGCCTGGCCATTTTCTTTCTTTTTTTTGTAATTTATTTATTTTTATTTTACGTGCATTGCTGTTTTGCTTGCATGTGTGTCTTTGTGAGGCTGTCAGATCTTGGAGTTACAGACAATTGTGAGCTGCCATGCGGGTGCTAGGAATTGAACCTGAGTCCTCTGGAAGAGCAGTCAGTACTCTTAACTGCTGAGCCATCTCTCCAGTCCCTGGAAGCATTTTTTTAATTGAAGTTCCTTCCTCTCAAATGTCTATAGTTGACATAAAACTAGCTGGCACATCAGGTAACCCAGGCTAACTTCAAGTTTGCCATGTAGCCAAGGATAGCCCAATCTTGCCTCTGTCTTCCAAGTGCTACATTACAGGTGAGTGATACCACATCTGGCTGGGTTTCTGTTGGTTGGTTGGGTTTGGTTTTTGTTTTTGTTTTTTTTTTGTTCCTCCTCCTTTTCCACCTCTTCTTCCTCTTCCAGCGTGGCCACGGTTGCATCTGTCTGTGCTATGTAGCCCAGGTTGGCCTCAAACTCAAGCTACTTTTCCCTGTTCAGTAGCTGATGACAGACGTGAGTTACACACTTTACCTTATGAAACCTATTTAAGCATGCTGTCAGTCTCACTGGAGCTAGGGCAGAGCGGTAAATTGCATCTTGTAGGGGATTAGGTTAGATTTGTAGTTCCTACATTGTGTGTTTGGGTGGGAGGGTCGAGACCAGGGTCTCACTATATAACCTTGGGTGGCCTGGAAGTCACTGTGTAGACCAAGCTGGCCTTGAACTCAGAAATCTACCTGCCTCTGCACCTCAAATGCTAGAATTAAAGGTGTGCACCACCATACCCTGCTGTATTTTGTGGAAATTAAACGACATATTTGCATTGCCTCCTCCTGCTTGGACTTTGTGTGAAATCTGTTGAACATTTCTTTGATTTGCTTGATGGCTTAGCTACGCCATCGCTTTAAATTGTTGGCATGTATGCATTCATTCGTGTGTGCACGTAAGTGTGCGTACGCACAGGTGCACGTGTGTTTTCAGGGAGGCCAGAGGTCAATCTGGGGTGTTGTTCCTTGCCCTTTTTCTTTTTCTTTTTTTTTTTTTTTAACAGTCTCCTGGGACCTGGAGCTGGCCAGCCATCAACCCCAGCTCTGGGGTCACGGGGTACCCCCATGCCAGCTTTCTACAGCAGTTTTGGGGAACAAGCCCAGGTCCTGGTCCTGACATGCCAAGTTCTCTGCTGGCTGAGCCTATCTGTCCTTTTGCTGCTTGTTGGAGTCTTGGTCCGGGCTCACCTTGCGTATGGTCCTCCCGACTCAGTTTTCATCACGCCTGCCTCATGGCCGTCATATTGCCGAGATGATCTCAGCATCTGCAACGGAAAGATCATGCCCAGGTGGGGGCTCACATGTGACAGACCCAGGAGCAGGCTCTTCTCTGCAGGCCGTTTAGAATTGTGTCTTTGTCTCCTTGTCCGGATTGTTTCTGTGATTCTTTTTCATACGTGTGAGAGTTGGGTTCCCTTTTAAAACATTTTAGTTTTCTAATTTATTGTTTGATCACTTTGAGGCAAGATAATTTTTAAAATATCCAAAATTGATAAGATATTTATTTTAATTTGTTTTTGACATCTTAGTTTTCCAAATGAACTTTTGAATGCCATTGGCTAACACTGGTGGTTCTAGAGAGGAGTTCTAGTCTTTGGAATAATTTCTAAATTTTTCTGTCTTAAGAAAAGGTATTAATGCTGCTGAGGTGGGAGAACATAGAACTTTGTAGAATTTTTGGTTACCAGTGGTTTTTTGTTTTTGTTTTTGTTTTTAGAGACAGGGTTTCTCTGTTTATACCTGGTTATCCTGGAGTCACTTTGTAGACTAGGCTGGCCCTGAACTCACAGAGATCCGCCTGCCTCTGCCTCTGGAGTGCTGGGGTTAAAGGCGTGCGCCACCACGTCATGGCAAGTAAGTCTTAAGAAACAGCCTGCTGCTGTTGTCTAAAGCTCTTACTACACACCACCAAACTGCTGTCCACACTGCCTAATCCAGCCTTCATGCAGATGGAGTGAGGCTGTGTAAATCTGTGTTCTGCCTTTCATTACTGTGATGCTGCCAAGGTCTCTCCAAGCTGTAGAATGTGCTGAATGTACAGTTACAGCATTTTATCTATCCATCTAGTGAACAGCAGCACTCTGGTGTGTGTCTCCCTTGGCTGTGGAGATTTTAACTACTTGTTTTCAGTTTTCTCAAGAGTCCGGTCAGGTGGTAATTCTTTTACAGCTTAAGGAACTGTATGTAAGGCCTTTCCACAGCCCGACCCATGCAACAGCTTTGAGGTTCCAAGCAGCCCACACTGCATCAGTGCCTCTCTGACTGTTGGGTTTTCACCATTCATTGAGGGCTTGGTTTTCACTTACAGGCGACTAACAGTGCTCTCTGGACAGCTGCATGTCCTCTTTGGGCCTTTAATCCATTTGGGGAATGGTGCCGGTTATACACCCAGGGCCTTACATACACCAGGCAAGAGCAAGATCTCCTGTAGCTGAGGCTGGCTATGAATTCCTCATGCTCCTGCCTCCACCTCCTGATTACTGGGTGTGTGCCACCATGCCTGGAGTTCCCTTTTTAATGAGTTCTTTATATATATTTTCGGTATGAATAAGTGCCTTATCAGATTTAAGGTTTGCAACACATGCCTGTGGATATTTTTACTTACTATAGTGTATGTTTGGTATGATCTGTGTGCCATGGCACATGCATGGAGGTCAGAGGCTAACTTGGAGAAGTCTGTTCTCCTTCATTGTGCTGAGCCCTTGTGTGGGCCTTCCTGGTGTCAGTTTAATTGCTTATAGTGTCACACTTAAGGTGCTCTCACCACCTAAGGCCAGGAAGATGTGTTCCCTTGTTTTCTTTTGGGAGCTTTATAGTTCTGGCTCTTCCGTCTAGGCTCTTGACCCTTCTGATCACCGTCATCTTTTCGTTTGCTTGCTTTCAGGGCTGTCTAGCTGTTTCAGCATCATTTGTTGGCACTCCTTCCCCTATGAGTGCTTTCAGTTCCTGTGTCGAAAATGAGTTGGCTAGAGAAAGTATGGGTTTACCTCGGGACTGGGAGTTCTGTTTTTAAAATGTGAAGTTTGTTGTTGTGTGTGGGCACTGCCGAGATCAGAGGATACCACTGTGGAGTTGGTTCCCTCCTTGCATTTTCACCTGGGTTCTGGGGGCCATACACCCAGGTCTCCAGGCTTATGCAGGGACTGGCCTTTCCCTCTGAGCTCTCTGACTCTGGGCTTTGCATTCTGTGCATTGATTTATGTCTGTCTTGTCAGCTCTCACGATGTCTTGATAACTGTGTCCATCTTTCTTTCTGAAAATGTGCTTACACGCTTGCAGGTGTGTGTGCGTGCATGTGCATGGGTGCATGCTTGTGGCCTGTTTGGTTTTTTTCCCCCCACTTTTCTGTTGGGTTTTAATTTTATCAATTTGTAAAAATTTTACTGCATGAAGAATATTGACCTAGTATAGTCTTTTCTTTCTTATGTGTTGACTTATTATTTTTTGTTGTTGTTTTGTTGTTATTTTTGAGACAAGGTTTCTCTGTGGAACTTGATTGACAGACCAGGCTGTCCTTGAACTCAGAGATCCACCTGCCTCTGCCTCCCAAGTGCTGGGATTAAAGGTGTGCACCACCACGCCCAGCCATTACTGACAGTTTCAAACTGCCATGTGGGTGCTGGGATCTGAACCCGGATCTTCTGGAAGAGCAGCCAGTGCTCTTAACCACTAAGCTATCTCTCTAGCCTCCTTAACTTTTATTTTTGGACTCACTTTGTAAACCACACTGGCCTCAGATTCAGAGATCCACCTGCCTCTGAACTTTTTTTTTTTAGGATTTGTTTTTGTTTATGTGTGTGGGGATGTGAGTGCAGGTGTCCATGGAGGCCAGAAGAGGATGTTGGATCCCCTGGAGCAAGAAGGCAGTTGTGAGCAGCTGTACTTGCGTGTGAGAACTACATGTGCGGCCTATGAGGGATCAGTAAACACTCACCGCTGAGTTGTCTCTCAGCCCTTAACTTACTTTGGAAGCACTTTCTGGGATACTTTGAAGTACTGGTGGGGCCTCCAGCCTTTGTGACTTGTAGAACCTATCCCTGAGTGGGTGGTAGCTTCTGAGAGTGGCCAGTATGGAGGTGTGTTCCTATAGTTTTGCCACAGTAGAAGCTATGTCTGACTCACACCCAAAGAACTCATGCTGTCTCACAATGAAGGCTGCTGGTCGAGTGTAAGCCCTTACCATCTCGTACCAAGCATTCAAAGTGTACAGTCCAGTAGTCAACAGGGAAAGTCAGGTAGCAGCTGGGCTACAGAACATGGGGCTTAAAGAGCCTGCCACCGGGCTTTGCCTCCGCCCGGCTACACACCCTGCCAGTGCAGAGGAGACACTTCCCCACAAGTCTTACAACGATAGAAGGCTCTGGCATAAACAGATTCTTTCTCTGCATCTGGCAGTGGGCCCAGGGCCGTGAGGGAGCGCCTTAAGAGGACAAGAAGTAGCATTGCCCACAACATGTCCCACTTGGCACAAATGGACAGGTGTTGGCCTCTTCTGTTCACAGCGATCTGTTTTTCAATGAATTTGTCAGGGTTTGGCCATGCGCCGGTTCCACTTAGCCTTATCCGAGTTCCATTTGTCTTCTTGAGCAGAATGCCATACAGAAGCAGACGGGACAATTACACAGAAGTGTGGGCCAGAAAACGTGAGGTGTGTGGGGCCAGGGCCTGAAGCACAAAGCCTCCCATGTTCATGTCCATCTGGCAACCCAGCTAGCTGTCACCACATTCCCCATGCCCAGCTTACTCTGCAAGAGATTGACTGATCTGACACGAGCCTGTGTTCTGGTCTTTGTTTTGTCCCCCACACTGGCCTGTTCCCTTCCTTCTGTCCAGCTGCCGCTGCCATGCCTTTCAGGTTTTGACTGCAGTGGTTGTATCCCTGTATATGGCTGTTAAATTTTGCTGCAGAATGGCACTGTCAGACTTACTGTCATCGTAGGGTGGCCTTGATCAGCCACTTCCCATTTAATTACTGCTCCCTTTTCTAAGATGCTCTGGGCTTCCATGACAGCCCCAGGCCAAATTTCCCATTCCTCGCCTGGATGCTCAGCAGCCTGTAATTGATCAGGTTCTCTGAAAGGCATGCCCGTTTTAGGAGGGTAGTGGCAGGCGCTTGGAGGCAGGGCCTCAGTCTCTTAAGTCTGCATAGTTGGTCATGGAGCTCCTCTGGGGAGCCAGCACAGTGCTCAGACAGAGGAATGCTGATGTCAGGGAGAGGGAGGGAGGGTGTTCAACACTGGAAAACGACCCTGGCAGACGGAGGAGAAAGCTACCAAATCATATCTAGTTTGGGGGTTTCCTTCAGCTTCACACCTACAAGGTACCTTCATGTTGGTATTTTCCTTTCTCCAAAATAGGAAGGGTAGAGTGAGCCTTGTCACGCACCGAGCTGCTGATTTTCCCTTATGTTCTGTCTCAGTGTTTCTCTTGAGATTGGAACTCCTGGACTGCCTCTGGTGCCGTGAGTTTCTCCCACTGGTTTTGCAGTGTGCTCCCTGTTTCGCTGCGGAGGGATCTGGGATCTGCAGTGTGCCTATTTTCTAGGACAGCAGACAGAATGCCGGGGTGCTCTGTCTTCCAGCTTGCTGGTAGCAGAGGTGAGCTTTCGGGGCACACGGTTCTCACACACTTCCCTCTGCTTCTTCCCTTTCATAGACACGATGCGGCGAGTGGTTCGGCAGAGCAAGTTCCGGCACGTCTTTGGACAGGCGGTGAAGAACGACCAGTGCTATGATGACATCCGAGTCTCCCGAGTGACTTGGGACAGTTCCTTTTGTGCTGTCAACCCCAGATTCGTGGCCATCATTATAGAAGCAAGTGGGGGGGGAGCCTTCCTGGTGCTCCCTCTGCACAAGGTGAGTGCATGCGTGAGTGCGTGTGTGCGTGCATGCGTGAGTGCGTGAGTGCATGCGTGGCAGGCATCCCATTCTGGAGATGGAGATCAGGCGGCTGGTTTCTAGGTCGCCTCTTGTGGCCTCTGCAAGGGCTAGCAAGTGCTGTAACCCACCAAGCCATCTCTTGAGCCCCTGGCCTTTTGGTTTTTGAGTTGTAAATGGAACATGAGCTCAAGAGAATGTCTCAAGGGATGGGTTTTAGCTCAGTGGTAGATGGTTGTATCTCATTGCTTCCTGTGCGCATGAGCCGGACTAGGGGTGTGGGAGGGGTCCACACAGCCAGACACAACACAAGATTCAAGATTTATCCCAACTCTGCGTAATAAGTTACAGCATAGGATTTACCCTGCTTACCAAGTGGTAGAGATGAAAGGCCCTGAGGGCGTGTGCACTTCACCCCAGTGTGCACCCACTGGTCCTTTCCTAACTAAGTTACAGCGTAGGATTTACACTGCTTACCAGGTGGTAGAGATGAAAGGCCCTGAGGGCGTGTGCACTTCACCCCAGTGTGCACCCACTGGTCCTTTCCTTGATCCCCTGTCCCAGCTGGGCATGAGATGGAGCTATCTATTGTGTATGTATTGTGTATCTATTCTCCTTAGCTTATAGGAGGAAAAGGGTTTTGGTGAGTCCTGAGCTCTAGAGCTCAGGGTGTAGTGCCCTTAACACCACGTGAAGATGCACGTGTTGAGTCAGCAATTTCCATGCCGTGAGAAATCACCAGTGACTTTGTGCTCCGTGTCTGCTTCTGAGCCATGTGAACTAGGGCACACTATGGATCATGGGCCCTGAACGTGGACACTGTGAAGTCAAGAGCACTTCTCTGCATCAGGAGGTGGTCCCCCTTGGGGAAGCTTCCAGTTCCTGTGGTTCCCGCTCAGGTGGTCATGACTAGCTTGTTCTGTTCTAACGTCTCTCTGACTTCCGTCGCTGGACTGATGATTGCACAACTGAACCAGCTCTTGAAAGAATTAGGGAGATGGATGCTCAGGGAACAAAGCAGACTCTTATTTCTGATACACCTTCCAGTTGGTCAACATGGATCTTGCCATTAATTGAAGCTTTTTCTACTTAGATTCTTCTGTTTCTGTTGACTGATACTGTACCATTGTAACTTAACCTGATTTTGGAGTGGGGTTTTGAACTGAATGTCAATTATATTTAGCCCACACATCTGTTTACTGTGTTCCTTCAAAGGTTTATTTTTATTATTTTTAATCATGTGTAAGTATGTGTGCGTGTGCATGCATGTGTGTGCTCATGAGGACCCAAGTACATGCGGAGGCTTGAGGGATTGGATCCCCTGGAGCTTGAGCTACAGATAGTTGTGAGCCACCTGGTGTGGGTGCAGAGTCTAGAACTTAGGTCCTGTGGATGTGCTCTTAGCTACTGAGCTGTGTGAACTAGGGCACACTATGGATCGTGGGCTCTGACCATGGACACTGTGAAGTCAGCTTTCTGTCAAGAGCACTGCTCCGCATCAGGAGGCGGTCCTGATGTGTAGGTATGTGTGCATGTGCATGCATGTGTGTGCTCATGAGGCTCTCTCCAGCCTGCGTATTCCTTTATTAGTTGTGAGGAACATTCAGGAACTTGACTTTTCATCACTAGGGCTCAGGGCCTCCAGCTGAGAGGACAACTACAGCCTGTCAGGCAGGTCAAGCACACAAGTCTGTTTGGAGTCAAATCATTTTTCTTTTTATAAACTGAGGGACAAATTCAAGACATTCTTTCTTCAAAGAAATGGAACAAGCCAATTAAGAAGCCGAAAATAAACTCTGAATGGCTAATCTTCCACTGAGTTCAGACAGTTCCTTCAGCTTCCACATCCACAAAAGGCTCTGTGAGTCTGTCTTTGCTTCTGCAAATCATGGGAGACTTTAAACCTCACAGCGCTTGCAGCAGACATGTTTGGTGTGAGGTTCCTGTATCACCAAAGTATCACACTGTTCTGTGAACGTCCTTGTGGGGATGAGAACGGGACGACGTGGTTATGCTTTCACTGGGGACAAGGCTTAGTGGGTAATGTTAGCATGAGGACCCGAGTTTGGATCTCCAACCTCATGTGAGACACCGTGCTCAGTGATTCGTGTGTGACCACATCACTAGGGAGCTGAGGCGGGAGGCGCTCAGGCTCACTGGCTGCCACTCTGTCAAAGTGGTGAGCTCCACATCTACCAAGAGGCACTGTCTCAAAAAAGAAGGGGGGGGAACAATAGAAGACACCTCCACATGTGCACACTCCAGTGAGCGCAAGTGCACTGTGCACATACACACACATACATACACATATCTCCCTCTCCTGTTGTGACGTTTGAATCAAATGCTGGCTTTGGAGGGGCTGCCCGGGGCCTTTCTTTGGACGTTGGTGCGACAGCACAGGGAGGTAGATGAGTGCTTGGTCTGCTGGCTTCTTGTGCACAGGCACACAGCTTCTCTGGGGTCCTCAGACATCAACTGTACAGTTCCTTCCCTGTGTCGGAGTGAACTGGTTTGCGGAAGGAATGAGGTCTGGGGATTGAGTTCTGGCTAGGTCACCTTGTAGTGGGACATGGACCTGCCATTCTGTCCCTCCATTTCTCTTTCTGTAACGTAAAGGAACTATGTATAAAGGTGACTTTCTCAGCCCTGTTGATTGGATATGCTCTCAGTGAGTCTCTTCTTGTGGTTGTCAGCTCTGAGGCAGCTTCTGAGCAACGGTTCAGTGTTCAGAATCCATAAAGCAAATGCTGCTTTCTCCTCCTTGCTCTGACGTGTCACTCTGAGGAGCAGATACCAGGGCCCAACCCGCAGGTGAGGGTGGTGGTCAGTCCTGTGCTGTGGTGGCTCGGCCTGGCCTGAGCCCCCTGTCAACTGACAGTGATGTTTCTGTTCTTCCTGAGGTGCTGTGCTGCCTGGCCACGGGGGCGGGCTTCACTAGCTGTAGAAGATAGGACCATCCTCCATGTCATCAGGAAACACCTACCCTGTAATTTACAGTACAACCCTAAGTATTCGAGGAAGGATGGTGGGTGGCCTTTACGTTGCCCTGTAACTTACGGTACAACTCTTTTTTTTTCCTTTTTTTTTTTTTTTTTTGAGACAGGGTTTCTTTGTATAGCCCTGGCTGTCCTGGACTCACTTTGTAGACCAGGCTGGCCTCGAACTCGCAAAGATCCGCCTGCCTCTGCCTCCCAAGTGCTGGAATTAAAGGCGTGCGCCACCACCGCCTGGCCTGTGGTCAGTTTTCTAAGCTGCACCACAAGTATCTTATCAGATTGCCACTACTGGCCCTGTGTGGTGGTGTACACCTTTAGTTCCAGCACTCAGAAGGCTGCTCACATAGTGAATTCCAGGCCAGCCAGGGCTACGTGGTGAGACTCTTTCTCAGCACCCCATATCACCCCATCCCATACCCTCCAAAAAAAGAGAGAAGAAAAAGAAAAGAAAGCAAGATCTTGAGCTCTTGGTGAACAAGACTCATTGTGCCTGCTGTAGCTGAGGCTGCTCTAAATGTCAGCTAAGAGCTCTCTATGGCTTCTATTTTATTTTTAAGAAATTATTTTTTGTGTATGAGTGTTTTGCCTGCATGCATGTTTGTGCAATGCCTGCAGAGGTCAGAAGAAGTTATTGGATCCCCTGGAACTGGAGTGAGCCTCTGTGCATGCTGGGACCTGAACATGGGTCCTCTAGGAAGAACAGCAAGTGCTCTTAACCACTGAGTGTCTGCAGCCCCTAGTTATGTTTTTAGTCCCTGTGACAGGCTTGTGATGGTGCTTCGGGGCTATCTGTACATGGCAGCGTTGAATGTGCATATACTGATCAAAGGGGTTTGTTCTTTCAGAGTCTCGCATTTAAAAGCTAGAATCTACAGACAGTAATCATATTATTGTAATCTCAGAGTCTTGTGATTAGATTCTCAGAGAATATAAGTGAGTTAGACAGTCTGTCTTCCAGGATTAAGATCCAAAATGAAAACTGTAACAAGGACAAATATATTGAAATGTACACATGCTAGCCAGGCAGTGGTGGCCCACGCCTTCAATCCCAGCACTCAGGAGGCAGAGGCAGGCGGATCTCTGAGTTCAAAGCCAGCCTGGTCTATAGAGTGAGTTCCAGGACAGCCAGGGCTACACAGAGAAACTCTTGTCTTGAAAAACCAAAAACCAAAAAAACCCACACACGCCCATGCTCACACAAGCACCAGCACACACATGAGCAGTCAGCACACTGGATTGTGGTTTAGGCGTGTGATTTGTGAGTGTGTTGTTTGGGTGGATTTATTAGAGAAAGTGGATTGTTAAGATCACTGCTTGAGGAACAGTGGAGTTCTCAGCTGAGGTGTGGTGCTGTGGATCAGCCCACATCAGCCCCAGCTCTTCTGTAACATGCTCAAGCTGTGGCATGCCGCTCGCGTGACCTCTGCAGGTGTGCTTTTTGGTATCGGCCTCATCTCCAGCATGCAGGTTTTCAGTCCCCTGAGCAGTCTGCCTGGCTGGTGTGAACAGTCCTCTGTGGAGCAGCCGCACTCGTGAGGCACAGCTGCAGCGGCATCCTCCTGCTGCGAAGCACAGCCCCAACTCCTGTTGGGCATACATGCAAACTTTGGACCACAGAGAACTGGCCAATCTTGCCTTAAACAAGTAAGGGTGGAGGGCGTCTTAGAACTGTGTGCGCTTGCTCTCCGGCTACTCACTTGACTGGAGACTACACACTGCATAGTCATCCCCCTCTTCTGATTGTGAAGGGCCTCTGTGTCTTGGAGTGACGACTGATTTGTTTCTGTGCAGTGACCATCTAGAGAGGTGTGGGCCATGATGGCATGGGTGTGGCCAGGGCTCTGCTAACCTTTGTGCCACTGCTCTTTGTCCCATCAGTGTAGATGGGCAGTACCTTTGATTCATTAAAAAAAGGAAAAAAAGGGGCTGGAGAGATGGCTCAGCGGTTAAGAGCACTGGCTGCTCTTCCAGAGGTCATGAGTTCAATTCCCAGCAACCACATGGTGGCTCACAACCATCCATAATGAAATCTGGTGCCCTCTTCTGGCCTGCAGATATACCTGCAGACAGAACACTGTATACATAATAAATAAATCTTTAAAAAAAAAGAAAAAAAGATGTCTGTCTGTATCTATCTACAGGTTGGTCCTGAGCATTGATCTCAGGCTGTCAGGATTGGATGTAAGAGCCTGTGTTTTAGGCAGTTGGGTTTTGGGTGACTTGATTAGACAGGCAGCAGCTGTAAAACAGGTATTCTCAGACTATAGTCTTTGACATAGAGTGTTTGTTTACACTGCGTTTGTGAGTAATAAGAGTAGTGCTAGCTAGTTTTATGTCAACTCGATACAAGATAGAGTCATCTAAAAGGAGGGAACCTTAACTGAGAAAACGCCTCCCTAAGATCCAGCTGTAGGCATTTTCTTAATTAATGATTTGGTAGAACACCCAACCTATTATCAGTGGGGCCATCCCTGGGCTGTGGTCCTGGGTTCTGTAAGAAAGCAGGCCCCGCCCATTGTGGGTGGAGCCATCCCTGGGCTGTGGTCCTGGGTTCTATAAGAAAGCAGGCCCCGCCCACTGTGGGAGGGGCCATCCCTGGGCTGTGGTCCTGGGTTCTGTAAGAAATCAGGCTGAGCAAGCCGTGGGGAGCAAGCCAGTGAGCAGCACCCCTCCATGGCCTCTGCATCAGCTCCTGCCTCCAGGTTCCTGCCCTGCTTGAGTTCCTGCTTTGACTTCTCTCAGTGATGTTATTGTTACCTAGGAGTATAAGCTGAAATAAACTCTTTCCTCCCAAGCTTGCTCTTGGTCATAGTGTTTCATCACAATAGTAGCCATAACTCAGGCAGGTGGCTTTCTGACTGTCTGTCCTTTCTCACCCCATCCATTGCTGGACCTTATGCCCATTAGATGAGTGCTTTTCCTAGCATAGCACGATCTATCAACCACCACACCTCTTCTCGTAGTTTTAAACAGTCTTACCTTAAAACAGCTATAGAGAATATAAATGCATATATATTTATATGTGTGTGTTAATATAAACATTCTTTTTTGAGATAGGGTTTTACTATGTAGCCTAGGCCCCTGAAGCTTGAGTGAAATTTGAAAGAGTGGTTTAAAAACATAATTTTAGGGTTGTAACTCAGTTGGTAGAGTGATTGCCCAGCATGTACAAGGCCATGAGTTTGATTCCCAGCCACATAGACCAGGTATGGTGATGCATACCTATAATCCTGCCACCTGGCAGGTTGAGGTAGGAAAATCGTGAGTTCAAAGTCACCCTTAGTGTGGTGGTTTGAATGAGAATGGATCGAATAGGCTCATATGTTTGAATGCTTGGTGCCAAGTTGGTGGAACTATTTGGGAAGGTTTAGGAGGTGAGGCCTGTCACATGCTATTCCCAGTTGGCTCTCTCAATCGTGTGATTGTGTCTGAAGATCTGAGCTCTCAGCTATTGCCCCAGCACCCCAGAACCTGCACCCCAGAACCTGCACCTTGGTCCTCTGGAAGAGCAGCAAGTGCTTGTTGTTGATGAGCCACCTCTTCAGCCCCAAGTGCTTTTTGCCTGCACCTATGCTGGGTTATTACTTTTTTTATTTAAACACTGAAACTAGTCTTACTGTCTGCTCTGCTCACTGATTTTTAAGTGGTAGGAAGCAGGTCTGCTTCCCTTGTAGCAGTGTAATTAATGTACACACCAAGAACAGAACAGAATAGAGTGAATAAGATGCCTGGCAGAGTCATGACAATGACAAGTCAGAACCCTTTTCTTTTTTTGGTTTTTCAAGACAGGGTTTCTCTGTGTATCTCTGGCTTTCCTGGACTCACTTTGTAGACCAGGCTGGCATTGAACTCACAGAGATCCACCTCCCTCTGCCTCCCGAGTGCTGGGACTAAAGGTGTGCGCCACCATATCTGGTCATCAGAATCTATTTAACTAAATTAGACATGGACAAATAAAAAAATGGAGAAGATAATGAAAAATAAAATAAATGGGAAGATACCTCGTCTTCCCTGTACAAATGTTAACCCAGCTGTGTGCTGCTGTGGCATGGTTTTAGATTTGCCGTCTGCAGGGTCTCTGTCATGTCAGATGCCAGCACCACTGAGTTTAGTGTCTCCAGGACTGAGACCCTCCTGCACAGGAATAAGTTGTAAAATTCATCATTCATAGCTGGGTGTGATGATGCACGCCTTTAATCTCAGCATTTGGGAGGCAGAGGCAGGCAGATCTCTGTGGGTTAGAGGCCATCCTAGTGTACAGAGCAAGTTCTAGGACAGGTGGGCTATAGAGAGAGACCTTATCTCAAAAAGAAGAAAAAATCATTATTTATTCCCAGAAAATGTTTTTCTCCCCCAAGGCCGAGGCCACACACTCTAGGCATTCAAAATGCAGCTACCTCACTGTCAAGTAGATTAGTCTGTACCAAGATTTCTTCAGTTCTTCATCTGCTTCTCCAGAGAAAAAGCTGTGAGACCCCAACACTGGGACATGCTGAGCCTCACCTGTCAGCATTAGATGACAGCTGCCAGACACTAGGGATGAGCAGACAGCAAAATGCCTGTCCTGTCCTGGAAAAGACCAGACTCTTGTCTCCACTGTGTTCACAATACAGCATAGAAGGAGGAGGTCTGGAAGGTCACCTTTGCCTTGTTGGCTTTACACAGCAGAGGATCCTGAGGTCCCATGGTAACACATGGCACTACAGTGAACACTGCTGCGCGTTTCAGTAGGATGCTGGCCTCCTTTGAGTTCCTACCGTTCTCCAGATTTAATACCCATCTGGCATCTTGTCATTGGAGACTCTGAAGACTGAGGCAGGAGGATCTGAGTCTGAGGCCAGCCTGAGATCCATGGTGAGACCCTATCTAGAAAAATAAAAAAAACCAAGACAACCCAAAGAATATATGCTAGATCAGAGCAAAAGTGAGTCTAGCCACAGACACTCAGATGGCATCTGCAATGAGAACACTGTTCAACAGGGTGGTGACTTCTAACTCCAGCCATTCCTGTGGCCCTCAGAGAGGGCAGCAGATAGGACATGATAAAGTGTTCTTCCTTCAGAGGGGACTGGAAGAGGATGTGGCCCTCACTTGTCTCTCAGTGAGTCCCTCCAGAGCTTTAGCTGCCTGACCAGGGCCCTACAGGCTTGTGCTGGCCACAGGGTGAGTCCTGAGGTTTTGCTTCTGTTCTTGCCTTAATCTGCAGTGACCCTTCTGTCCTACAGCACATTAACCAGAGCCCATGTCTCCTCACCCCTTTTCTGGGTAAGAGGGAACCTGCCTGTCATTCTCACCAGCCAGCATGAGTCAGGGCACAGCAAGCACACTCTGAGGACCAGAAGTCCTTCCAGGAGACTGCTGCTTTCTCTTGAAGCAGTGTGTAAAGTTCTGAGAAAGCCTGAGGACCTTCAGAAGACCTGGGAACTGGCTGCTGGGGGGGCGGGGGCACTCCCCTCTGCTCCTTGCTGCAGCGTGGGGCTGCTGAGTTGCTCCAGAGTGCTGTGCTTCATGTCACTGTGCCCCTGAAGTTGCCAGCACTCTGCCTGTGATCAGTCAGGAAATGTCTCACAGATTCTTGAGGACAATCTCTACCCTTCACCTGCTGTGTGCAGCCGGCATCAGGTGGACTCACCTGCCCCAGAAGGCTGCATCTGTCTGTTTCAGCATGAAGTCTGCCCTTGGGCCCTGTGTGGAAGGCCACACCCCAGGTAGCTAGCCCCTGTCTCAACCTGGGTATCTCTACAAGGTAGAAAACAAATACGCAAAGGCATGTTGATTTGGTTCTTTGCCAACACCGGCCACCAGTCTCATTTAAAGCTGACCCTGTCAGGTTGGCCCTGGGTGGGGTCATGGCTTTTTATAACCACATTGAACAGGTACCACTGGTCTCTCCGGTGACAGGCCTCACCCCTTGTCCACACATAGTTTATTGGGCCTGAGTCTCTTGCAGCAAGGGTTCTCTGAAGGCAGAGGGGCTGTCTGATCCGCACCTATGTTTGACTGTGATTGTACTGCCAGGGAGTCCTCCAGGGCAGAGTGAGTGGCTGATGTCACAGGAGACAGATCCAAGACGCCATGTACACCTGAATCGTGACCTGCGCCTCAGGGAAAGGTCGGGCTCTGGTTGATGCAGAACAAGCTCCTGAACTCAGCATTGAAGACAAGTGGTCTTTCCTTTCCTCCTCTTTCTCTCCTTTCTCCATTCCCGAAGACCAGCTGGGACTCATCATCTCCGTGAACCTATGTCCGCTCCAACAGCCCAGTCAGGTGTGCCGCGGTACCAGGTCTGAATGTACTCCCTCATATTCATGGTTCTGATCTCAGACCACAACTCAGGGTGTGCACTCCAGTCTGCGAGGCACACTTCAGCATTTCTGCCAGCTTATCGTATATGTTGTCACCAAAATACAGCACTTTGGCTCTTTTCCATACAGTAAGCTTCAAATGTTCATGCATATTGTCTGTTTGTACACCTGGCCTTTCTGTAATTTAAGGATTCTATCCCAAAGTCAGATGTCATTCTCTCTCACCTGTCAGAAGGTCCTTGCTTAGCATTAAGAAGCTGAGCTTCGGGCTGGAGAGATGGTTCAGAGGTTAAGAGCACTGGCTATTCTTCCAAAGGTCCTGAGTTCAATTCCCAGCAACCACTTGGTGGCTCACAACCATCTATAATGAGATCTGGTACCCTCTTCTGGAGTACAGGCATGCATGCAGACAGAATACTGTATACATACTAAATAAATAAATCTTTAAAAAAAAAGAAGCTGCTGGGCGGTGGTGGCGCACCCCTTTAATCCCAGCACTTGGGAGGCAGAGGCAGGCGGATCTTTGCGAGTTCGAGGCCAGCCTGGTCTACAAAGTGAGTCCAAGACAGCCAGTGCTACACAAAGAAACCCTATCTCGAAAAACCAAAAAAAGAAAAAAGAAGCTGAGCTTCTTGGCCTGAACTGTGGCCACATGGACCTGGTCCCACTGTCTACATGCCTCACCCCTTGTCCATGGAGCTACTGGGGCTGATGGTGATGAGGAACATCTTGAGTCTGCTCACCATAGTGAACGGGCATTTACGTGTCTGGATCATTCCGTACGTTATTCCTTTGGGGTGGACATCTCGTATTGAACTCTTGATGTCATCTGTGCTGCTCTTCAGGAATTCTTCATTCATGCAAGACGGCAGGGTCATCTTGGGCAGAAAGATGTCCCTGAACTGCTTCATAGTGCTCCCTGAGGACTCTTCCCATAGAAGTCAATCATTTGCTTCAAGGGCATGTGGCACCTCTCAGGATGCCAGCCACTTCTTCACCGGGGACATCACTGATGCCTCAGTGGGCAGTCCCCAGCTGGCAGTAATGGACAGCGACAATGTTGATTGTCACTATCCAGGAATCATAAAACTTGGGTTAGACTCATACTTCCTGGTTTCCACATGACAGTGGTGATTGCTGATGAGAAAGAAAAGGCTGACCAATATTGAAGATGAGATGTGTGTTGGTGCAGTCCTTCGGGAACAGACCAGGGTGTCATTTCAATCAAAACCATGGTTCTTAGTGTCGGTCAGGGTCATCTCATTGTTTGAGAAAATGATATCTGGATTGAACAAGTCGCTTGTGATGGGACGAGCCAATTGGTCGGTACTTCTCTTTGTCTGATTTACACCTCACATAGGCTTAGGGCAAAGGGGGACGCACAGAGCCAGGAGGGGAATGCTACCTCTGAGGTTATGCCCACTGCCATCCTGGCTGCCGATGGCAGCAGGTCCATGGCTTTGTCAGCTCCGACTGTGCAGGAGGATCTTACCTGGGTAATTGCTTTTGAAAGTTACTATTGGGGTTGGGGATTTAGCTCAGTGGTAGAGCACTTGCCTAGCAAGCGCAATGCCCTGGGTTTGGTCCTCAGCTCTGGAAAAAAAAGAAAAAGACAAAATAACGAAAGTTACTATTACACTTACCCCATGTTGAGTCTGTGCCTGCATAAACCCCTCCCACCCTAGCTGACGAATCCCACCTGAGGCTGGAAGACATCACAAGGAAGATTGTTTGCTCTCAGGTTCTGTGTGTTTGCATTTAGGAGCTAGAAGGATCACGGCCAGTGTACAATCTGAGAAGTGTGGGGAGGTGCCCTGCCCCAGGAGGGCAAAGGGGGTATCCACATTGTCTTCCAGACTGGGACTTCAAAGTGTAGGTTGGCTTTGTTGGTGTCCGGGAAACGGCATGCCAGAGGAAACAGATCTGATCATTTGTGTGACATGTGAAGCAACATTGTTAAGTCAGAAGTAGTAGAAAGTAGCTTCATGGTAGAAAAATTGGACATGTTAGCTTTCTTCTTCATTTCCATTGTCAACTATGTAAAACTGACATTTTCTGTGCGAGCACATGAAGAACCAGGGTGAATGCGCAGGTCGTACGACAGCTCATCAGCCGGGGTCTTCCCTTAGCCATCTCAGGAGGAGCAGCAGCTCAGTCAGTGACAAAAGTGGGACTCCATAGTTTCATCCAGTTGTGTTTGGAGGGTGTCCTTCATGAACCTTTGTGCTTGGGGTGCGGCCGCTGTCTCTCCCCTGTTCTTCAGAACTTGAATCTGGGTTGGAGTGATTGTTCCAGGGTGCAGGCCTTTTGTTATTTTGAACTTCCTTGTCTAAGTCTTCCTGTGACTTTTCTATGTGGCCTTTTGTTATTGTCCTTCACTGTGTGTGAAGGACGGGGGTCTTTACACACAGGCCACTTCAGTTGTAGTCAGTTAGGCCTTGTTTGCGTTCTCTACCTGGATGGAAAGTTTAACAACAGGACAGTGTCTTGGTCTTCTTGCTTTGGCCCATGATAGTGTCAGGTTTCCAGTCCCAGTGTGTCCACGCCTAGCGATGAGATCCCAGCAGCTGTCTGCTGAGGGCTTCCTTTAAGTGCCAGGAGCCGAGATGATAAGTTCCTCCTTTCACAGGCGGATTCAAAAGGAGCACAGGCTCCCATGGTGCTTTTCTGTGTATCCACTGTGCCAGCACCTGCCAGACTTGCATTGGCTGCATTGCTGGGTGTTGCTGAATATGCTGACAGGCCGTTTTCATTTCTACAGAGAGACACTGATTGTCCGCTGGCTGTACACAGTGGCTGTTCAACACTGCGTAGCTTTTGGTGTTAATGGTAGAGGGTTTTCTGGCATGTCTTTCTTGATGTGTTGACCTGCCTGTTCACTGCTAATTGAAATAGAATCTGTCTGATGCCCTGGCACCTAAATTCTGAAGTGTGGGAGCCTTGAAAGGCTGGGATGGTCTCGGAATTCAGGGGAGGGCACCAGATGCAGAACAATGACTTCTAAATTGTGTCCCCAGCTGCCAGCCCGATGAGTGCAGCGTGGCCTCATTACCACATGAAGTGCCACAGAAGAGTCCTTTCATTTTCTCCCTGTGCCTGTGTCCTCCAGCCTCACTGGAGGGAGCAGGGAGGAGGGGAGCTCTGCTTGCCCCCAGTTAACAATGAAGCTCAAAGTGCTGGCAGAAGGGACCTCACAGAGTGCCCTCGGGCTATTTTCAATGACTGCAAGTGGCTGTGACTCACCGAGAATATGCCTGGCCGATGATGGTGCCCCCCACTCCTCCAGAGATGAGCAGGCAGCCTGGCTTTGTGCACCCTCACCTCACCTCACCGGCTCCTGCTGCAGCAGGCACTGCCCAGCAGCCCCACAGGCCCTCACACTGCTTTTTACCATATATGGCCATCACTGTTCTGGGGCTGACAGCTGGCCAGGATAATGTCCTTCCTCTGCTTTGATTGGCTGCACAGCTGCTTGGAGCGTGGTGGGATCTGGAAGTGTGTGGTAGGAAGCCACCTAGTCAAGTGCAGAGAATGTTTAACTCTTTCCTGGGCTTCTGGAGATCATGAGTCCATGCTGAGCACACGACCGCTGGTTCTCAGGCTAAGACGTGGGGGTGGGGGTGGGGGTACTGAGTTCATACAGATCGCTCTCAAAGTCCACCCAACGTGGAATGAATGAGACAGTTCTGCAGTGCCATCTGCACATGCAGCAGCTGCTCTTGCCAACCTGAAGATCTCTTGGTTGGGTTAGAGTCCAGGGAAGGCTGAGCTGGGAGATGAGGAGTGGGGCAGCTGCTGTAGGTGTCATGTGGCTAAGCTCTGAGTCCTCCGTAAGTGACCCAGGCTGCTTTCTGGGTCAGTATTGCTCCTCTAGCTTGTTCACAAGACATGAACTGTCCTCTGTGGTCCCCAAGCATTCTCTGTCCACCAGAGCAATTGTTCTGTTTTCATCCCTATTGGCTGCATCTCCACTTGCTCACTAGGCCGGATTAGACAACCACCCTGACTGAGTCCTTAATGGTGGGACATTCCCTCTACCTTACACTGAGATCAGTAATTCTTGTGACTTTTGCTTTTAAGCTGAAAAGTTGGTTTTGACTCTGTTCTGCCCCATCATGGGCTCTTGGTTTTTGTTTGTTCTCAGCTCAGAAGTGTCACATGGAGTCATGAAGATTAGAAGTGCTGAGTTTCCACTTTGCAAGTTTTTTTCTCAAGTCATTTAAGGACTGCCTAGCCGGCTGTTAGGGTTAGAGTTGGCACACGCCTGCACTCGGGCAGAGGCAGAGGTAGGCAGAACTCTGAATTTGAGCCAGCCTGGTCTAAATAGTGAGTTCCAGCTAGCCAAGGCTACATAGTGAGACCATGTCTCAATAAATTAAATCTATATTTTTAGATTGCTATTTTGTATTTTTTGAAAGCAGAGTGGATACTGATTGTTAAGAAAACACAGGAAAGAACTCCTGGGGGCTGAGGTTGGGGGTGAGGGGCCAGGGCCTGATGGGGACCAGGAGGTCAGGTTCAGTGTGGAGCTCTTATTGTTCTGTTGCTACAGGAATTGAATTTAGAACTGCCATTGTGTCCTGCATCCCAATGTGGATGCTTGAATAAGAACTTATTACCTGCTCCACTTTTTTTTTTGTTTTTTGGCTTCAGGTAAAATATTCATAGTTTTATAGTAACTCTTCTCAAGTTCTCAATGGGCTTTAGGTCTGGTCTATATTAAATCCAGTACTTGGGCCAGCAAGATGGCTCAGTGGGCAAAGGCCATCACTGCCCAAACTTGATCTGAGTTTAATCCTGGAATATGTGCAAAGTAGAAGGAGAGAAACTGCTCACAGACTTGCCCTCTGGCCTCCATGTGTGTGATGTAGCATGTACATGACCCCTGCCATATACATACACCTAATAATAAGTTTAAAAATTATGTTGACAGATGGGCAAGGTGTTGCACACCTTTGATCCCAGCACTTAGAAGGCAGAGGCAGGTAGATCTCTGAGTTCCAGGACAGTCAAGACTACACAGAGAGACCCTGCTCATAGAAAAAGGAAAGAAAAAGGAAGTTGGTGAGCCCAGCTCTTGAGGACACCTTGACGCAGAGGTTCCCCGTGTGGCATAGTCACTTCAGTCTGTCTTTTCCTGAGCCACGCCCTCCCCTGGCCTGCCTTACCTCACAGGGTAACTCAGTCTGATGGTTTATTCCATAACACCCCCACGTACTTGCAGGCTGGTGTTTCTGTTCCTTAAAGCAAAACTTCCTCCATGTGTTTCATCAGCAAGCTGCACATGGTGTGCATCTCCACAGCTAAGTCCACCCCTGTCATCTGCAGCCACCGTGGCTCCTCCCTGTGGAGCAGCTGAGGCTCACAGATCCCAACAGAACATGCACTCACATGAAGAATTCTGTCTTAGAAAAGGGAAGCTGGAGAAAAAGGCAAGGCTTCTATGGATGCCTTTTCCTGACTCCTTTAAACCCTAAGCATGTGAATGGAGCCCTTATGCTTGGCTGAAACTTTCCTCTGCTTCCGAGCACGTGTTTGCTTCCGAGCACGTGTTTGCTTCCATTCTCCGTGCTGGACCTCATGAGTCCTCAGTGTGTTGCCCCAAAGCCAGAAATGAATTGTCACTGAGATGTGGGCACATCAAGAGGGTTTGGTCCTCACTTTTTCCTTAGAAAACAATCATCTGGAAAGACTGAGCTTCTCTGCCCTCTTCCTAGAGTCACGAGACCTAAAGAACCCTCTGGTTCTCTGGACCCTCACATCTGCCTGGCCATACCCAGCTTGGGGCAGAGGAAGAGGTGGGGAAGAGTGAGGCAGGTGCCCCAATTCATAGGAGATGGACAGATAACGGAGTTATGTGGTGAATTTTAGGATTGAAGCTAGAAAGAAATGCACAACTGTGTCAGCATCTCCAGGGAGTATTTGAGACTGATGGCTGTGTGCTGCTTTGTCACTGAAGTAGCTACTAACTTGCAAAGGCACTTAGAAGAAGTTAACATGTTGCATATTTCTACTCTGGAAGGCGCCAGTGGCTGCTCATTGGGCCTTTCTAGAAGCTCTTCCATTGTGTCTGATTGACTGATGGGGTGTGAGGGGTTCCTGTATTCTGCTTGATAGTGCGTAAGCCACACAGCACCATTGCAAACCTTGAGTTTACAGGGTGTGTGAGGGTGAAAACACCCAGGCCTGTCTTTGCAGGGTGGCACCCCTATAACAGTATCTGTGGGAAATTCCCAGTGTATATGTAGTTACAGTTTGATCTCAGTGTGACCTTAGCGCATTAGCCCGTGCTGCCTAAGATGGAATTGTGTGGCCGATGCAACACATGCTCAGACCTAGATGAAAGCCACTATGGTTTTCTCTGGGAATTGATGGCATACATTGTAACTTGACACTTACGCTGTATTTTAAATGCTTAAAGAGGAATGCTTTTACAAAGTCAGTTCAGTTGAAATATTCCTTTTTTAGGGCTATTAGATAGGTTTTATTTTTCACTCTCTTCCACCCTCCCCCAGCCTGTGGCAGGAAATGCCGCCTAATTGATTGGGTTTTGTTGAGAGGCTTGAGCTGTCTCCATAGACCCCGCTGAGTCTTGGTTTGACATTTTAAGGTCTTGGCCCAAACCTCAAGTACAGGACAAGGCTTTGCTGCCGTGCTGGGGGCTGCTGACTGGGACATGCTCTAAGCTGTCACCCTCGGCTCGAGCCAGCCACGTGGAAACTGCCCTTACACCTCTGCCTTGTGCCAGCTGTCTGCCAGCCTCAGAGGCTAAATTTTCCCTTGGGCTCATGTTGCTTGGCTCACAACAGGCCACTGAATCTGTCAGGTGCTAATGAAAGTGTGCCAGGGTCCTGACCCACTTCACCACTGTGGGTGAGTTAATGGAGCTCGGCCTGTGGGTGGGGTTTTTTGACTCTTACTGAGTTGGCTCCGGGTAATCTTAACCACTTGGGGTTGTGGCTGGCGAGGCCCAGTTGTCTGGGACCAGGACAGCTGAGTAGGAAGCGAGTGAATTAAAACCTTATTGAAGGCTCAGCACACAAATGGCTGCAGTTTCCGTCCTAGAAAAGGCGAGTACTGGTGGGTGGGGCACAGGCCTGGGATCCCGTGAGCTCCAGGCCAACCAGCTACACAGTGAGACGCTGCCTCAGTGAAGCCAGAAAATGAAATAAAGTTAGTGAAATGGCCGGTGAAGGCACCTGCTATGCAAGCCTGGCTGATGGGTCTCCAGAAGCACTGTTGTCTGACCTCCATGGCATACATACTCAAACACACCATGCACACTAATAACAGATAAAAGGTTAGGAAGACATAGTGACAGTTGACGTCACCTCCCCCAGTGAAGCAGCATTAGTGAAATGAAGTTATTCTATGTAGAAATGGAAAACTGGGGAGATGTCGTTAAAATATCACTTTTTAGTCAAAAAAAGATACAGAAAAACTGGTTTTAAATTTGTAAGCTTTCTGGCCTTGCTGTGACTTACATGTGCTCCTGAGGGGCAGGTAAGCTGTGGCCTGATGGGGCATATATGTAGCAGACCCACAGAGCAACACGGTCCTCAGTTGTTCTCTGGATGTCAAATGGAGGTGTCTGGGTGAGTGGGAGTGTGTGCAGGGAGCTTCTCGGTGTCTTTTGCGCTGATGACTGCTGCTGGTCTGTTGTCACAGTGACCAGAGTGGCCCGTTCTGTAGTACTTTGTTTGTTTACTTGATGGGTGGGTACCAAGTGCACATGTGGAGGTCAGAACATAACTTGCCGCGGGGTTCAGGGGGTTGAACTCAGGGTCCTCGGGCTTGGCATCGAGCACCTTTGCCTTGCGAGCCATCTTGCTGGGCCCGTGGTCACCTTTTTTTTTTTTTTTTTTGAGACAGGGTTTCTCTGTGTAGCCCTGGCTGTCCTGGACTCACTTTGTAGACCAGGTCATCGTCATATCTTAATAGTGTGTACCCTTTGGTTAAAAGTATGATTGTACTTTAATTTTGATTTTGTTATGGGTTGGAAGATATTTGGAGGTTGTAAACCATGAAAACAAGGTAGCTGCTGTCCCGAAGGCAGTCAGTGTCAGATGGTCACCGTGCACGCGGGATACTCGCTCTGTTCATGTTTGTCTCGCTTCGTGTAATCAGTTCCTTTTGTGCAGTGCTGCAGTGTGACTTTATTTGCTGGAAGGATTTATGGTGACATCGCAGCCAGAGGAAGCAGCTGCTTACAGAGTATCCGTTTTTTTATTAACTCCATGTTTCTGATGGCTGGCTGCCAGTGATTGCAAGGCTACTGTTGTGCCCTTGTCCTGGTGGGAATTTTTTTTTTTCCAAACCTAGTATGGATGGCCAGTGGCAGTTCAGGTGACCGTCTGTTGAGCACTGTGTCTCTATCAGTTAGAGAATGGGAATAATTAAACTCCCATGTGATCAGTGGTCTTGTAGGAACCCTGAAAACATTAGCCATTCTTATTGCTTATTGTTGGTGTTTCGGTTGACTTGGTTATATCTTGCTTGCACAGGGCAGGCTGGCCTTGAACTCAGAGATATTCACTCACCTCTGCCTCCAAAGTGCTGGGATTAAAGGTGTGCACTACCATGCTCTGCTCATGGTTGTTTTGGGTTTGAATAGAAAGGAAGTATGTGGAAATTCCCCTTCGGCAGGAGGCAGGATCCTGGGGAAATACAGCATGATACTCTGCTGTGGAGATTTGCTGTGTGTGACTCATATGGGAATGGCAGACTGCCTGTTCTCGGGTCTACTCAGAGAGTGTGTGTGGACACTGTGTAGCTGGTGCTGTGTGAGCTGGGAATCAGAGAAGCTTCTTGTGTATGGTTAAGCTGCTTAACTCCAGGTTCAGCTCCGACTCGCTTTGCTCTCATTAGTGTCCCCACTTAGCCCAGACCAAAATGCCACCTGTTGTTCTGGGCAGTTCAAGTGCAGCACTGTATTTGCTGTCATAATGCCAACCGGGGCTTGCCGAGGCAGGACTTGGGATACAGAAGTCTGGGATAAGAAAATTCAGAAAAACTTGGCCTGGGGAAAAAATACTAATGGTGGCCATTTAGCCGGCTCAGTGGAAGGAGGCTTCTGCCACCACGCCTGACAGCCGAGGTTCTGTCCTTGGGACCCTCATGGTGCAGGAGAAACCCAACTCCCAAAAGTTGTCCTTTGACCTTCACACATACGTGCTGCTGTGACTTACTGTGTGCACACACACAAATAAATAGTGCAATTTAAAGTCTTAATGTGAGATTTGTAACAGTACGTTGACGTGTCTGGGTGTTCTTGTTTTTACAGGAAGCATCACGTAAAGTGGGATACCCATGTGCTCACCCTCGGCTGGACAGACGCTAGTATTCCGTGCATTGGTTCATCTCTTAAAGAAAAGCCCAGCAGCACTTGCTGGCCTACACCGTCCTTCTTCATCAGAGGGACCGTCTGTCAATCTGCTCGCTGGTTTCTATTTTAAATTGTTTTCTGTTTAGTCCGTGAGCAGCCCCAGCCGTGCAAACAGAACGAGTGACGTCTGTTTTTATGCGTGTGCTGTGGTGTGGAGCTTCATGTGTTTGTGCCCATGATGGAGGGCGGTGGACTATGTGCTCTGCAGGGAGTTGTTCTCATATGAGAAGAACAGGAGCGCTTCCCTCACAAGATCATTTAGAAAGTGACACATGGGGGAATGCTGTCACTTTACCTGTCACTGTTACAGAAGGAAGTATGACAAGACATTCTCTTGTTAGTCTAACTTCTGTTAGACTATTTTCATTCATGCTGTTTGTAATAGGTGTCAAGTGATACCTCCTCATTTTTAATTTATTTTGTGGGTATGGGTGTGTGCATGCAGGTGCCCATGGAGGCCAGAAGAGCCTGTGGGATTCCCTGCAGCTGGAGTAACAGGTGGCTGGGAGCTGCACCATGGGTGCCGGGGAGCGAACACAAGTCTGAAAGAAGAGCAGCAAGGGCCCTTACCCACTGTGCCATCTCTCAGCCCTTTTCATTTTAAGTGGCAGTTGTCTAGTTCCCAGTGAGTGGGAGTACCCTCTCACACACCTGCTGGTTCCCAGATTTCCCGTGTGAACCCTCTGCTCATATTATCCGCCACTCTTCTGTCTGGCTGTGCTGTTGTGCCTCTTCTGCTTTCAAATTGTCTTTTTCCTAGGCCTGTGTGTGTTTGTTCCTTTGTTTGGTTTTGAGACAGGGTCCCTTTGTTGCCCCGTCCAATCTCAGCTCACGGGCCTCTTGCTCATTCGGCCCTGTGCTGTGATTACAGGCATGCACCGCCATATTTTAGAACAGCTCACATTGGGCTTCCTTCCTTCCTTGAAGTATTAGATATTTATTTATTTTTATGTGTGGGAGTGTTTTGCCTGCTTATGTGCCTCCTGGTGCCCTCAGAGACCAGAAGAGGGGACTTAGATCCACTGGATCTGCACTTACAAATGGGTGTGATGTCGGGAGACCAAACCTGGGTCCTCTGGAGGAGCCTGCCGGTGCTCCTGTTGAGCCATCACTCTACCCTTTTTCTTTTTTAAAAATGATCTGCATGGCTGGGCCTGGTGGCGCACGCCTTTAATCCTAGGACTCGGAGGCAGAGGCAGGTGGAGCTCTGTGAGTTCAATGACAACCTGGTCTACAGAGTGAGTTCCAGGACAGTCAGGACTACACAGAGAAACCCTGTCTGGGTGTGTGTGTGTGTGTGTGCATGGTATGAGTGAGTGTGAATGTTGTTCTTTCCTGCTGTCCTCTTTGTGTCTCCCTCTCCTTGGGTCCTTCTGAGGGATACACAATGGCCTTCCCTCTCTGTTCTCTGGAAAGCTGTTTCAGGCAATCTTTTTGACAAGATCTCACTGTGTAGTCCCTGCTGCTCTGGAAGTCACTTCCTAGTGGTATTTAAAGTTGATTTATTTTTATTTTTTCAAATTGAGTAAGTTTTTTTTTTTTTGGTTTTGTTTTTTTGTTTTTGGTTTTTTCGAGACAGGGTTTCTCTGTGTAGCCCTGGGACTCACTTTGTAGACCAGGCTGGCCTCGAACTTGCAAAGACCCACCTGCCTCTGCCTCCCAAGTGCTGGGATTAAAGGCGTGCGCCACCACCGCCCGGCGAGTAAGTTTTTTTTTGTTTTGTTTAGTTTGGGTTTTGGTTTGTTTTTTTTTTTTTTTTTTTTTTGTTTTTGGTTTTTTTTTACAGGGTTTTTTTTTATATCTTTGGCTGTCTTGGACTCGCTTTGTAGACCAGGCTGGCCTCGAACTCACAAAGATCCGCCTGCCTCTGCCTCCCAAGTGCTGGGATTAAAGGCATGCGCCACCACCGCCCGGCAAGGGTTTTGGTTTTTTGAGACAAGAGTTTTTCTGTGTAGCCCTGACTTGTCCTGGACTCGCTTTGTAGACCAGGCTGGCCTCAAACTCACAAACTCCCACCTGCCTCTGCCTCTTGAGGGCTGGGATTAAAGGTATGTGCCACCACACCTGGCCCTAATGGATTAAGTTTTGACAAGTTTCATTTTTGTGTATAAGATTGTTTCATCTGGAGTTTTCAAATGATTTCCCTGATGTTGCACCTGCGTCTCCACTGTCCACTTCTAACCTGTTGTCAGCTGTGGTCCTCTTCTTTCCCTCATGTTTATTGTACCTTCTTTGATTTCCTGACCTATCTGATTTGCTTTCCTATTTCTTTTTTTTTTTTTGGTTTTTCGAGACAGGGTTTCTCTGTGTAGCCCTGGCTGTCCTGGACTCACTTTGTAGACCAGACTAGCCTCGAACTCACAGAGATCCGCCTACCTCTGCCTCCCAAGTGCTGGGATTAAAGGCGTGCGCCACCAACGCCCGGCTTGCTTTCCTATTTCTGATGTTGTACAATATTTCCTTTTGCCTTATTTTGATCTGTACCATTAGCCATTATTACTGCTGTTTTACATAGCTAATTCAAACTAAACTTAACATATTGATGACTTTTTGTCTTTTTGTTTTTTACTCTTTTGAACAAAGATCCGTTTGTGGTGTTATTTTTGTTGAAAATTTCCTTTTTGTTGTTTGCTTTTTAAAAAAGGAACACTCTTGAATGATGGTTTATTTGGGCATAGGATAGAAGGGCGACGTTTAATACATCTGACTACTGTATCCATAGATAGGCATTCTCTTCTTTCTCATTGGCTGTTTTTTTTTTTTAAAGATTTATTTATTTATTATGTATACAGTGTTCTGTCTGCAGGTATATCTACAGACCAGAAGAGGGCACCAGGTTTCATTATGGATGGTTGTGAGCCACCATGTGGTTGCTGGGAATTGAACTCATGACCTCTTGAAGAGCAGCCAGTGCTCTTAACCGCTGAGCCATCTCTCCAGCCCCCTCATTGGCTGTTTTTGAGGGTTGTGTGTGTGTGTGTGTGTGTGTATGAATAGAGAATGTGTATGTGAGTTTGAGATTGTGAGTATGTGGGAGTGAGAATGTGTATGTGTGACAGTGTTTGTGTGTGTGTGAGTGTATGTATGTGTGACAGTGTTTGTGTGTGAGTATGTGTGTGCAGGTACCCTACCATTAGTTTAATACTTTGTGAGATTTGTGCCTGTTGAGTCTAAAGATTCTTAGGCCTCTCATGAAACCTGGAAAATTCTTTTTTTTTTTTTTTTTTTTTTGGTTTTTCGAGACAGGGTTTCTCTGTGTAGCCCTGGCTGTCCAGGACTCACTTTGTAGACCAGGCTGGCCTTGAACTCACAGAGATCCACACCTGCCTCTGCCTCCCGAGTGCTGGGATTAAAAGCGTGTGCCACCATGCCTGGCCCTAAAGAATAAAGCTGGTTTTGGGGGGTTTTTTTGTTTTCCCAGACAGGGTTTCTCAGTGTATCTCTAACTGTCCTGGACTCACTTTGTAGACCAGGTTGGCCTTGAACTCACAAAGATCCACCTGCCTCTGCCTTCCTAGTGCTGGGACTAAAGATGTGTGCCACCACACCCGGCTGAAACCTGGAAAATTCTTACCATTATCTGTTTAGTTTTGTCTGTCATCTCTTCCTCAGGATCGTCTGCTGACATCACTCTGGTCTTTCTGTCTTAGGAGGTGTTAGGCTAAGGAGTATCACACATTCAAAAGGGTAATCTTAAAACTGTATTGAGATGGGAGTTCAGTTTTATAGTGTCATAGTAAACACCCATGAGTCCACCTGCACCCGCCTGAACAATAGACCATAACCAGGGGTGTAAGTCAGATAAGCAGCTGCCTCCTGTGGATTGTGGGACTGCAGTGAGAGGACTGGGTGAGCCCCACTGGTCTCAGTGTGTGGAAATGCTCCTCCTTTAAGGAGACGTGTGATGGAGATGGCGTGTGGAGCTCTCTGTGACCAGTGCGGCCAGCAGAGCAGTGACCCAGTGGGTATCAACATGACTAAGTAGCTAGTGTTGGTTCAGACTTCAGGAGTCTGACCCCAAATAGTTTGTGATAGATATATTTAAGCACGGCATAAGCTGGTTGACAGTTTCTCTGGTGACAACTCAATCCCATGTGCACAGTAAAGCTTAAGATGTGACTACGTCTAAGCTCTTTGTAAAGTATATGTGACACCTTCCATAATACAGATTCTTTAGATGGACAAGCTTCTGATTTAAGGGTCGAGTGGGAGGTAGGGCAAAGGTCACCAGGCTATGTCATGTCATGACACAGGGCCACGTCAGCAAGGATGGCAGGGTATGCATTCCCTCCTTTGAAGGAACAAGCCTGTGTGTTTAACATATCTGGTTCCCTAGTGCTTGTCTGCGAGCACAAGGACCTCCATGCCTCCCATGTTGTGGTAGCATGGATGCCCATGAAGGTGTAGTTGGGTGAACCCTAGTGTTTGCTGAGTTCTGAGGTGCTTCCCGTGCTGGGACGCTGGTCCTTGGTTGTCTTCCTTCTGTTCCAGGTGAAAAACGGTAAGGCTCACAGCTTGAGTAAGCTGACTGAGCGCCCACACTTGGGAAATGGCAGAGGTGGCACTCTGGCCTGGAGAGTTTTGGTTCTGAACGCTGTGCTTTGCCAGATTGTTCTATGAGGTGGTGGACACTGACATTTTGTTCTTCTTTTTCTTTTTGTTTGCAATGCTGGGGACTAAGTCCAAGGTCTTGTGTGCTAGGATAGCATTCTACCATCGAGCCAGATCCCCAGCTCCTGTATTTAATGACTTTTGCCCGGAAAAGGAGAATCCTGGGGGCGTCGTTAAGCCTCAGCATAGATCATTCCTTAGCAGAAACTCCTGCCCACTCTGTGACAACACATATTGTCACTGAAGCCTTCTTGGAAGCCTCCTTAACTCCACTCCTCAGTCAGCATCGGGTTGCCCCTTCCACATGCAGGCACCGGCACTCAGTGTAGTGTCTCGTCAATAAACATTTATAAACGACATGTATCAGTTAATTCTCAGTGACAGGGTAATGTAGAACTTGCTAGAAGAACCGGTGATGGTGACGGTTCTACTGAGTGCTCACCGTGTTCAGGTGCTTTTTTTTGGTTTTTCGAGACAGGGTTTCTCTGTATAACAGCTCTGGCTGTCCTAGACTCACTTCGTAGACCAGGCTGGCCTCGAACTCACAGAGATCCGCCTACCTCTGCCTCCCAAGTGCTGGGATTAAAGGCGTGCGCCACCAACGCCCGGCTGTGTTCAGGTGCTTTAAGACATCTTGACACACTTCACCAGGTCGCCGTGAGGGCCCCTTTGATTTACCTAAGCATGTGTTGATTCTCACCATAGTCCTGGGAGGCTGGCATCGCTGCTGCTGTTCTGTGGGTGATGAGCCGTGTCTTAGCTATTTACTTTCCTTGAGTTAACCTCTAAGCAGTGGGACCTGGATTTGAGCCCGTATCTCTCCGATGCAGAGCGTGTGGGCTGGTCAGTTTAGCACATCACTCTCTGAAGATTCCCATAGTAGAGTCAGATTTCAAACAAAGTTTACTTATCTTCAAATTTGCCAAGAAGCCTGCCCCAGTGTGGAGGATTACCAATGTAACCAGAGCAACCGCACCCATGGATGGATCTGTCTGTCATACAAGAAAGTGATTGTACTGTGTGCCTGCTCCTTGAGGACCTTAACAACCTCCGTCCTGTTAGAGAAAGGAAATAGCTTTTATGTACCTGTTGGTAGCACAGTAGTTGTCTTGATTGACGCCAGATCGGTAGGTTGGCTTTTGTTAGATTCAAACACATAACACAGGTGCCTTGTGGTCACTTTGGACGACAGTAAATGTTTTATTCTTAGTGGGGTGTGGAACTGGGTAGTAAGGTCTAGGTTGGTGCGAACTGGACTGGCTAACTGGTTGGCATCTGGTGATGGAGGCATTACCACCTCACCCTTTAGGCTCTGGGCAGTAGCCACAGCTTCATTTTGGTTCTGAAGCCGTCAGCCTGTATATATGCTCCAATAGCTTGTAAACATGGGGGCGGGAGAAGGGTCTTGGCAGTTGAGAGCTGTACTGACTGTCCTTGCAGAGGACCCAAGCTCTGAGTTCACAGCTCCTATAACTGCAGCTCCAAGAGGATCCTGCGCCTCTGGCCTGCACGGGTGCTCCTTTACACACAGAGCCCATAATTTGAAATGAAATAAACTTTTAAAAAGGGAATTATATTTTACATTTTGAGTATTACCAAGGGTCCCCCTTAACCCAGTAAGACTTGTATACAACAATGTGGCTGCTATAGAATTGTATTTTGGTAAAAAGACTTATGAGTTCTCTTTGCTGTTTTTAATGCAGACAAAATATTTTGGTTCTAAAACTTTAGTTCTTTGTAATGTTGTGTAGTGCCATTAGCAGTGACGTTCTAGAGGTGAAAGTGCATCGTTCTTACTGCTGCCATTGAGAAGATGCATATGATTGTGTATGAGAGCAGATATTTGGGTGGCAGTGATTGATCGTGCTGATGTGTCGTCACGGTGTTGTTACATGATCCGTTTGTTTCTTTCAGACGGGGCGAATTGACAAATCCTACCCTACAGTGTGTGGCCACACAGGACCAGTGCTGGACATAGACTGGTGTCCACATAATGATCAGGTCATCGCCAGTGGCTCAGAGGACTGCACTGTTATGGTAAGTCCCAGGTGTGGCACGACGAACAGCACTGCTGTCACCTCCCACTGTCAGTGTTGTGTGCACGCACGCACTGGGCTAAAAAAAGTAGGAATCCCAGCAGTGTTGACTCCATTGGAGTGTACATTAAGCCTTAATAACAGGTGAGCCCTTTACAAGCCTTGTATCAACATTTGTTCCATTCTTTGTTTTTCTTTTCTGAGAGAGAGAGAGAGAGAGAGAGAGAGAGAGAGAGAGACCTGCCTACCCATTGACACTTGATATCTATAGGGAAGAAAGATTTGGGTGCAAGTACGATGAGTTTCTAAAATTTTTATTGATGACATTTGACTATGCACCCCCTTCCCTCCCCCCCAAAAAGAGTGAAAAAGACTATTGTCATAAAGTGTACTCTTGGCAGTAAGATCCCAAAAGTCATGCAGATAAAGTAGAACAATGGCAGGTACTGGAGACAGTGAGGGTAGTGGGGCTGGTGTCCAGGCTGATGGGAAAGGTGTTCTCCTGCTGCCAAAGAGGAGCCTTTGCTTTATGTGTGTGGGTGTTTATATCCATCTGTGCACCCTGTGAGGGCAGCACCTACACTGGCCAGTGGAACTGGGGCATTGGAACTGAAGTTAAATGGTTGGGAGCCGCCATGTGGGTGCTGGGAATTGAACCCAGGTCCTTTGTGGAACAACCAGTGACCTTAACCACTGAGCCATCTGTGCAGCACCAGGAAGTTTGTTTTAAGAAAGATCTTTCTTATTAGGTGGCCCATGCTGGTGTAAAACTCTTAGGCTCTGGCGATCCTCCTGCCTCAGCCTCCCAGTTACTGCCTTATGGCACCTCTCAGGATACCATTCCTGAGAGTGAACTTTCCTTCTATGTAAGGTTATTGAGCTGGGTCAGTTGTCAGTGTGTGCTGCCTAGTTTGATGTCAACTTGTCACAAGCTAGAGTCATTTGGTGAGAGAGCATCAGTGGAGAAAATGCTCTCACCAGATTGGCCTGTGGGCAGTGACACCCTCGGGCGTGTGGTCTTGCCTTCTACAAGAAAGCAGACTGAGAGCAAGCCATGAGGAACAAGCCCTCCATGGACTCTGCATCAGCTCCTGCCTCCAGGTTCTGTTCTGACTTCCCTTGGTGATGGACTGTGATGGGGAAGTGTAAGCTGAAATAACCCTCTCTTTCCTGATTTGCTTTGATCGTGGTGTTTATCAGCAGCAATAGAAACCCTGACGAAGGCACGATACTTTCCCACAATATGTTAACAAGGTTAGTTGTAAGCATGGTGGGGGCTGCTGTTGCCCATTTGTTTACCCCAAAATGAGTTTTAGTCTCACCTCAGGCAGAGAGCTTGGAGAACCACATTCCTTTCTTTTCTTTTCTGTTGTCTTGTTTTTGTTTTGCTTGTTTTAAGATTCTTTCTGTTCTCCGTGGACCAAAACATTATTTAGGATGGTTTATTAACTAAAATAATTTGCATAGACAAATTAGTTTCTAAACAGTATTATTTAAACATTCCTCCACTTTCCTTGTGGGCTTTTGGCAGCTGAAAGCATATTGAATGTTTTGCCAGAAGGAGTCATTGTGTGTGCGCTTGCTAGACTGATGACTAACGACTGTGGATATGTTTGCTACGGACAGAACACAGGTTCCACCTGCTGCCAGAGCCTGCACCTGAGACTTCCAACTGCTGTGGAAGAAGCAGGTTTGATCTGTTTCCTCATTGCCAGCCTTGTGGATCATGTTGCCCTTCAAAACAGCGACTTCCATAAAACACCAGCATTTAAAGAAAGAATGGAGTGGGCCAGGTGACTCTAACCCTGCCAGCCTACCTGCGCTTCCTCACATCCTCAGATCACTTGTATCTCTTCCTTTAGGGTGCTGCTCACTCACGCGTGCCTCTCTAAACACCAGGCAGGTGTTGCAGTTTAAAAACAGCAGCTTTTAAGTCTTTCTCGGTCTGTCAGTTTCTTTTGGGGTGCCGGTTGTAGAGCGCTGGTATCTGGCCTGTGCTTTCAGCGCTCTTTTCAGTCAGAGTTTGCTGACTGTGTCCTTCTGGAGCAGGTCAGTACTCTGGCCTGAATTTCCTCCAAATGTGCAGTTGGATCCTCAAGTTGATGTAGGTCTCGTCCCTGAGGCGAGGCTCTCGTGGCTGTGTCCTCTCGGGTTCCCATAGCCATTACAGCTTTGTTCCTACACCTAGTGACTCTTTAAAGGAGCCCAGAGTGGCTCTTGTAGCTGCTTCTGTTCTGTTTTCAAGTTTGAGCCAATTTTTCACTGTGCTGTTCTTGCTTTCTGTTCAGTCGCCTGGATTTGTGAACTGCATAGGAAGGGGCAGGACGCACCGTTTCTTCCACTGACTGTTTCCAAGGTGATGACTTAGTTCTCCATCATCCTCAGAAAATGAAGAGTTTCCCCTTCATTCGAACTAATGGATTTGGAGATATTTGATTTATTTCAGAACTATCATGTCTCAAAACTCAGCCTGACCTGTCTTCTCCAGTGAGACGTGACATGGCTGTGTCATTTGATCGCTTCCTTACTGTGATTCATTCAAGGGTCTCAGGCATCTCTGCCAGACTTAGAATTGGCCGGCTCTGTTACACCCTGGTTTCTTTGACTGGAAAGTGATGTTTCTGCATCATGGTCTGGGTGCTAGGGGTGATTGTGACCATATTGTTGTTGCCCATTCTCAATGATCTGGAAGAATCCAAAGCAGGGGCTCTCAGCCTTCCTAATGTTGTACCCTGTAACACAGTTCCTCATGCTGTGATGACCCCAGCCATAAATTGTTTTCATTGCGACTCCATAGCTGTAGTTTTGCTAGAGTTATGAGTCACAATGTGAATATCTGATATGCAGGATATCTGATAAGTGATCCCTATGAGAATGTTGGCCCACAGGCTGAGAACTGCTGCTCTAGAGGGTGCAGGTGTGTACAGGTGTGGCACTGTTCACAAGCTGAGAACTGCTGCTCTAGAGGGTGCAGGCGTGTACAGGTGTG
>CAJQZJ010018538.1:3760713-3776164 GCA_907164525.1 Lophiomys imhausi | reverse complement strand
CAAGCTGAGAACTGCTGCTCTAGAGGGTGCAGGCGTGTACAGGTGTGACACTGTTCACAGGTTAGAACTGCTACCCTAGAGGGTGCCGGCGTTTATAGGTGTAGAAAATGGCTAAATTATTTTACAGCATTTAGATTATCATTAAAATTACATAGGGTGCCATATGTAGAAATAATTAAATTATTTCTTAGTATTTAGATTATGATTAATTGGTTCAGTGGCCATTAATCCTTAGCCAGCCATCATATACCACGTGGATTTTAACAATCCTTGGCCTGAATTGAGCAATCTTGGCCCACCTAAGCTAGCTCTTAATTGTATTACCCAAATATGACCCCATATATACATACGTCCCCTTGGACTTCTATTTTCCATGCTATACAGATGTTCCTGGCCATGTGGAAATAGGTTCTTTTTTCCAACCCATGGTGTGTGTCCTCCTTCTTCCTCCTCCTGGCTGGAGTGAATTAATCCTCTGTGTAAAGCACAGAGTTCCTGTTCTAATCTCAGGAAGTCCCGCCTTCCTATACTCTTTCTCCCCAGCTAATTGGCTATCAGCGACTTTTATTAACCAATGAAGAGAATGCCTCAGAAGGGGCAGTAACCAGGTCTCAGCACTGAAATCAACCTATCAGAAGCAATGATATTAGACCTTCCCTCAACATCTCCCCCTTTAAGTCTAACAAAAGGCTCCTTTTCTTAATAACTATAAATACAACAACACAATACAGTAACAAAAACAATAAATACAATGAAAACTAAAAGGTGTGACATATATTCTCAATGTCCAGTCCATATGTATTTGACTAGTCAACTAGGAAATATATTCTATTACAACTCTCTTGATGAGTTTAAGGTTCTATACCTAATTCAACTTCCATCCAAACTTACATTATTAACTAAATCATCTTATTCTTAAAATTCCTTTTATTTCCTAGATGTCTTAAAACTTATTCTGAGGCTATAACTATGTAGTTTTCAATCACATCAGAAACCTGAGAAGTATAAATATATCTGAATAGATAGGAAGTGCAGAGCAAGCAACTTCCAAAACTATGAAATGACAGACAACTGGCTGCCTAGACAGTCCCCAGTTGCTATAACATTGGAGCATCATCTTCAGCCTTCTGGCCAAGCATGTCTCACAGTATTAGTTGTGGAGCAGGAAATAAGATTTGCCCATTCTGTCCTTGAAGAATCAGGCCATTGATTTACCTGCATTGAGCTCTGGTCCATCTTGGGACTGTATATAGTCTGTTGAGAGAGCAGGGGCGTTTCTGCCCAGTAGGAATTATCTCCTGGTGAAGATTGTTTGATGCTTATCATCTCCTTCCAAGTCCAATGGAAATTGTCAGGAGCTGACAGTCTCATGTCAAAGAATTTTTTTTTTTTTTTTTTTTTTTTTTTGGTTTTTTGAGACAGGGTTTCTCTGTGTAGCCCTGGCTGTCCTGGACTCACTTTGTAGACCAGGCTGGCCTCGAACTCACAAAGATCCGCCTGCCTCTGCCTCCCAAGTGCTGGGATTAAAGGCGTGCGCCACCACCGCCCGGCTCAAAGAATTTTTAAAATAATAAAAAATATCTTTAAACGCCATATTCTACAGATCTCTTGAGGTATTTGAATACCATCTATATATCTCTATTGAGTAAGCAAATGTTGCTTGTCTCTAACAACTTAATATCTGATTAACATAGAAAACATCTGAAATTAACTAACTTAATATCTATTAATATCCTAAACAGTTTGTGATAGTTACCGTCAAAAGGACTAGAACTTCACATTGCAATTTTAAGAATTACATAGGTACAACACCTGATCAAAATATAGCCTTAATTTTGTATCAGTATACAAAGATCTGTAGGAGTAGATTCAATAATCTACCCCCTTTTTCTTATTAATTCTATATTATATATCAACATTCTCCCTCTTTTTTCTTTTCAAGTCTTCTCCCCCTATATAAGAAAGAAGGATAAAGAAAAAGAGAGAAATCCCCAAGCCTAACCTCCTAAAATTTGCTTAAGAAGACCATATAACAATTTGTAACCATTCCCCCTAAACGACATCTATAACCCATCAAATGACCAAAGAATCACCCACCCTACTTTTTGGGAATGGGGCGTCGCTTTCTTAAAACTGCTTCCTGCTGAATTGGGATGCAGAAACCTGTTTGGGGGCCCAATAAAATGGGGGAAAAGTGGTTAAGCAAGTTGATTGTAATATTTATTGACCAGTCTGTATGTGCTCAGCAATTTGAATGTCCTGAGCAGTTTGTAGTCTGAAACTAGACTTTGGGTAGGAAAGTTCAGGGCTTTATTGAAGTCCTGTCTGTAACAGTCTTTGAGGCTCGGCCATCTCAGCAAGCTGTTTGAAGTTGTTCTGGATGCAGATTTTTGAGGAAACAGCTATTGAGGCAGTCTATGAGGCTGGATCATGTGGGGTACTTGTCTTGTCTTCTTTGGACTCTGGTCCCGTTGTTCTGAAAATATATAATTTCTTACAAGTAACATATAGTTCTGCAATTACCAAAATGCCTTAGTTGTGTAGGATACACAAATCAATTAAGGAATATTTTCTTTTCTTTGAACAGAAGAAAGACATTTGTAAGTCTCCATGCCATATAAAAAGATGGCATGTAATATCTTTCCTAGGGCAAATTGTTTTTTGGCAATAAAAAAAAATTATCTTTCAAAAGAAATCTTCAAAATTTGAAACTAAAATTTATCTTTAAGTGTATATATAACACAATCTTAACTTTCTGTTAATATCTATTATAACAAAACAATCTTAAATTTCTATCAATATCTATTAATATAACAAAATAATCTTGTTTTTAATAATAAAAGAGACAAAGAATAGAGTGAAGGAAAGAAGAAAATACCTGAATCCAATCCTTATTTTTTCACAACACATAACATATATCCATTCATCCTAGACGACAACAGTCACAACACATAATATATATCCATCATCCTAGACAACAGCAAACAATCATAACACATAACAGCACACAACAAAAAACTTCAATCCCATCTCTTGGGAATGGAGGTGTAAATATTTTCGGGTACCCTTCAAAAATTGAGATATTGGCCAATTCCTGGGAAAGTTAGCTATAGCTTTTGTTGTCCAGTCTCTGTAGAATTGGTCATTTTTGGGCTAGCCCTTTTGGTTGTGAGCCTAGCCTTTAACGGCTGAGCCATCTCTCCAGCCCTGGGCTAGCCCTTTTAAAAATGATTTGCATGCAAAGTTTTAAAGAAAACAGTGATTGAAGCAGTCAGTATGTTAGGCTTAATCATCTGGCCTGTTTCTCATGTCATTATTGTCACTCAGTTCGTGGCTCTGAAAATAAATTTCTGCTCTAAATTTGAGCAAGTGAAAGGCATAGAACAACTTTGTAAGTCCATTTAAAGCATAAACTCTGTGTCAGATGAAAGATTGGAATATCATGAACACCAGACAGTTAATAAAATACTCTTACCATGCGAAGACATTCATGTCTCAGCTAATAGGAGGTTCTCCCTGGTCAGATCTAACCTTTGTAAGTTTTGTTGGTAACCACATTTTTTCATTCCCTGTAGACACATAGGCCTAACCACGTCCCCATCTTAAAACCATTGCAGGTTTCCACTCTAAAGTTAACATATCCTTATAATATATTGGTTGATTTAATTCCTCAGTTTTTTGTATAACCCAATGTCTCTCAGCTGCAGTGGTACCCTTTTCACCAACATTTAGGAAATTCAAAGTTAGCAATGCATGTGTAATCTATCCCTGGGATTCTTTAATTCCCCCTTTTGTTTAAAAAGCATCTCTTTTAAGGTACGATTAGCTCTTTCTACAATTGCTTCTCCTGTAGGATTGTGTGGTATACCAGTAACATGTTTTATATTATAATATGCAAAGAATTGCTTCATCTTATTAGATACATATGCAGGAGCATTATCAGTCTTAATTTGTGCAGGTACACCCATAAATGCCATTATTTCTAACAAATGTGCAATAACACAATCAGCTTTTTCAGAACTTAAAGCAGTTGCCCATTGCAACCCTGAGTATGTATCAATGGTATGATGTGCGTACCTTTGCTGTTCACAGGCTGAGAACTGCTCTAGAGGGTGCAGGCGTGTACAGGTGTGACACTGGTCACCCGTGTCTGCACTTCACTGCAGGACCGTGTTTAACCTCCTGCATGCTGCATCTGTCGCCTGCTTCATAGAGATGCAGACAGTCAATGTGGACATCCTGATCTGTGTCACTTGCTTTCCCACATTACAAACAGTAGACTCTGGAAAAGTGCAAGCACCCAGCTGTCATCATTTGTCTGGGATGCAGGCTCAATCAGAAGGAGGTGACTTCCAGTTATGGTTATGAAAAATAGTGCAATTTAGAAAAATGTATGTGTATGGTGTATCTCTTGGAACTGGAGTTACAGGTAGCTGTGAGTTCCCATGTGGATGGTGTGAATTGAACCCAGGTCCCCTGTAAAAGGAGCCAATGCTCTTAACTCAGGAACCATCTCTCCAGCCCGAGGAAAATAGTTTATAAGGAGGCTGATAGCTTTTAAACCCATGCTGTCATTATTCTCCATCCATTTACCAGTGATGGTCAAGCTAGATGTTTCATGAGCCTGACAGTAAGGGCGCAAGCTTGAGAGCATCCTGGGCCATCCTGTCAGCAAGAAAAGTGGTCCTCCTTTAGAGGGCTGGCTCAGAGCTGCCACTGACTCAGACTCTGGGACGCACGGACAGTCCACTCACCGGTATAAATGTCTGCTGTGTACATGTAACCTGTGTGTCTACTGCGCTACAACGATCATCTGTAGATTACTTGCAGTCACCAGTGTGATATAAGTGCCATATAAATTGTTCTTAAGCTGCACTGGTTAAGTGACAGTGACGAAATAAAGCCTGTACGTTTCAGCACATCTGCAACCCACCCCCATATCCCAATCTGCAGTTGGTGAATTCCTGACCCATAGGTGGAGATCAAACTACCGTATTGTTTGATGGGGGTGGGGGGCAAATGGTGTGGCTGTGAAAGCAGATAATTAACTTTCTTTTCCTTATCAGTCAATCATTCATTTGCTTAGTTAGATTTTTTTTTCAAATTGTTAATTTTATAATAATATTGTTGGTAATTCAAAATCAGTGCCTCTAAATACAGTGTGTTATGTTAATGTATAGTTCAAGTTTTTAAATTTTTTTTATTATTTCATATGTATGAATGTTTTAGGATCTCCTGGAGCTGGAGTTAAGGTGTTTATGACCCACCACTTGGTGCTGGGATCAGAACCCATGTCTTCTGCAAGGACAATTAGTGGTCTTAACCATGGAACATCTCTGCAGGCCCCTAGTTTCCAGTCATCCCCTGTCCCCAGAAAATAATTCCCAAATGACCAGTCTTTTGTTGTTGTTTTTTTAAACATCTATTTATTTATTTGTTTGTTTGTTTGTTTATTTATCTATTTATTTATTTCTTTATTATGTATACAGTATTTGCTCTACATATATGCCCAGGCAGATCTCAATGTAGATGTCTGTGAGCCACCATGTGGTTGCTGGGAATTGAGCTCAGGACCTTGGGAAGAACAGCCAGTGCTCTTAACCTCTGAGCCACCTCTCCAGCCCTTGTTGTTTTCTTGAAATAGGGTCTTGCATTATAGTCTAGGCTGACCTCAAGCCCACACAGTGTCTTGCCTCTGCTTCAGGGTGTTGATACTGTAGGTGTGTCCCACCATGCCCAGCTCAGAGTCTGTGGCCTGTCCTTGCCCTCAGCATTTGTCAGTTTGCTCCAGACTTTCTTGTATTTTAAGACATTCACTGTGTAGCCCTGTGGCCTGGAACTTCTGTGTAGACCAGGCTGGCCTGGAACTCACAGACAGCCACCTGCCTCTGTGTCCTGGTGCCGCCTTCTTGCACACCTGGCCTTTGCTCTGGGTCTTTTCTTCTTCCTTTGCCCTGTAGGTCTTGTTGATGCTTCTTAAGTGATGTTTACGGTGGAGAGCTTTTCCTTTTGTGTATAGTACTCATTTAATTTGGATAAGCGCCAAGTCCTACAGCCTTTGCCTTTTCCGGGTTGGCAGTTAAGCTACAGACTTTAGCCCCATCCAGTGCCAATGACCTTGTGACCTGAGTGAAGGCCGTGGTGGTACAAGTCTGGTATGTCTGGTCTTGATGGTGCACCGCGAAAGTACCCATCTTATGAAGCAGGTAGCAGGTACAGTTCATGTGCTGTCAGCACTAGCTGAGCCCTGTTCTCAGCACGAGCCACTAAGGAGGACAGGCTGTTTCCTGTGGAGACATCCATTACAGTGCTCTCAGCTGCTTCCCTTGCTTAGTCTCTGGTCTGTCCTCTGGGGCCAGCTGAAGCAGTTGGGAAGATGAACTGGTGAGCAGCAGGAGGTGTTTGCAGCTGATTACAGAAAATGGTTTTGGCTCCTGCAGCCCACACAGCAGAATGTGTGTATGCTCCTGTGTGTGCACTTGCACACACGCACTTTGGGCTGGATGTCCTCTCCAGTGCCTGCGCTCTTGGTCCTTCCTGAGACAGGGCTCCTCCTCTTCACCTCTATAGCAGCTGAGGCCAGGGTGCCATGATCTTTCTGTGTGTTCACATGAGTTCACGTGCACCATGTGCATGCAAGAGCCGCAGTTGAACCTGGGTCTTCTAGCAACAAGCGCTCCTAACTGTGGAGCCATCACATTCACTCCACCTCTCTCATTGTGGGAGTGGAAGCTCGGGGAATGGGCCCTCCATGTTTCCTACCTGTTCAAATGGAATCAGCCGTTCCCTCTGTTTCTCTTCCATTGGGTGTCTTGGCTGTCCTGGGGAGAGGAGCCCTTGGTGGTGGGTTTTGAAAACCATAGGCCCAGTGTGCACCTGCCTCTCCAGTCTTGGGGTGGACTGGATCGGCTGCTGCCGACAGAGGCAGACCCTCTCCAAGTGGCCAGTATGTGTCAGTGGCCTGTGTTGTCAGAGCAGATGTTTTGTTAGTTAAACAGTGCTCTGGGCTAAATCTTCCTAATTTTCTTAAATTCTTAAGCGTGGGCCTGGCACCTAGGGCACTGTTTGGTCCCTCAGTGGCTCCAAATTGAGCACTCTGACAGGCTTGCTGACAGTTTGAGAACTGAGCTACTGAAGTGAACTTTCCAGGCACATCTGGTCCTCTTCCCGTCTGTCCTGACAGCACCCTCCACCACTGTGCTGAGGACAATTAAAGCTGGCAGTAGACTGTAGACTTTCAACCCTCCCCCACCCCGCCTTATTTTTTTTTAAACAGAAGCACTCTGGGTAGTTGCCCAAGCATGGCTGTTGACCCCGGAGTTGAGTTGCAGGTGAGCTGGTAGGCAGGGTTCTGGGGTATGGGGCCAGCGGGGGAATTCCTAGTCAGGTGGGGCTCTCTCTCGTGCTCGCCCGCCTCCGCCTCACATAGACAGTGGGGCACTGATGTAAGGCTAGGCCTGTGGACAGAGGCCGGGCAGGGCTGGAACTGTGTGAGAACTGGAGCGGGGGTGGGGGTGGGGGGCTCGAGCTGTGGATACATGGCAGCAAGCTCACTTCAGTTGACGTCCTGTAGGAGACAGCAGAGCCGTCTCACCATGTGAGAGGATGAGCTTAAGTTTAAAACTGCTTTTGAATTATTTAAACCCACTGAGTTGTAAACATGGATCTGTTCATTTTTATGAGCCGACTTGGCTGCAGTGACGTCTCTTGGGGTTTGGAAGGAAAGGCCAATCTCCATTATTTATCTATAGCCTTGAACTTAATATTCTCCTGCTTCCGCACTTGGGAGGCAGAGGCAGGTGGATCTTTGTGAGTTCGAGGCCAGCCTGGTCTACAAAGCGAGTCCAGGACAGCCAGAGATATTCAGAGAAACCCTGTCTCGAAAAACCAAAAAAAAAAAAAAAAAATATTCTCCTGCTTCCATCTCCCAAATGCTAGATTATAGATGTGGGCCACCATACCTAGCTTCTCCATCTTTTCAATTGTTTGATTTGTTTTATTTTTTCGAGACAGGGTTTCTCTGTGTAACAGCCTGACTGTCCTGGACTCACTTTGTAGACCAGGCTGGCCTAAAACTCAGAGATCCACCTGCCTCTGCCTCCCAAGTGCTGGGATTAAAGGCGTGTGCTGTTACCACCTGGCTGCTTCTCCATACTTTGGGTTTTTTTTTTTTTTATATTTTACTTGTTATTGTGTGTGTGTGTGTGTGGCGGGTGGGCACATGTGGAGGTTAGAGGACATTTTTTTGGGAATTGGTTTTCTCTTCCTGCCTTGCTGAAGCAGGGTCTCTTGCTTCTGCCTCGCTGTGTTCTCGAGGGTTAGCTGGCCTGTGAGCTCCAGGCAGCTCTCCTGTCTCGCTGTAGGAGTGCTGGCATTGTAGGCAGGCACCTCCATATCCATCTTCTCACATGGCTTCCAGGGGCTGAACACTGTTGTCAGGTTGGAACAAACACTTCTACCCACTGAGCCATCTTGCCAGCCTGGCCTCCCCTTTCAAAGGTGCTTTCTTTAAGCAGCCTGAAAGTGGAATGTGGTAGACAGCTTGTGTTTTAGGTCCAGCTGTTTGGAGCAGCATTTGACACTAACAGGCAGCAGGCGAACTCTCCTCCCAGAAGCTGCCCTTTGCTTCTGGTCCAGGGTTTTGTATTGTGTGCTCTGCTGTTTGGGGATAGCTTCATATGGAGAATTTTTCAGATTGTGGTTTCTAAATATTTTACTTGGAGGAATCTTAGCCCCAGTAAATGGCAGTGATTGAAATACTTCCAAGAACAGTCAAGTCAGGTCATGACTGCTGTTAGCTACCCTCGTCTGGAGAGAGGTGATCCAACACAGGTGCAGAAGGAAGATGTGGCTCCGACAGTGGGGCCGCCCAGCAGTCTCCCCCAGTCTGGGAGATGGAAAGATATCCTTAACTGCCCCCAGCTAGCATATCCTAAGCAGCCACAAATTATTTTTGGTGAACACTTCCATCCCTCTTCCAAATCAGTCTATCCTACAGAAGTGAACAGAAATAAACTCTGTACCACGTTTATTTGTGCTTTTATCATGGATTTTTTCCAGCGAACTTTATTCCTTTCAGTGGAAGTGGAAGCCCTGATTCAGTGTGTCCGGTGGTGCTCTGGTGTACAGGTCGGCCCCAAGCTGTTGACCATTTAGATCCAGCTTGAGTCGCAGGCCCTGCTTGCCCTCTGGAAAACACTGAGGCAGCTTACCCCACCTCATAGGCCTGCAGGCTGCTCTGCAGCAAATCCCACACCTGATGTCTTGAGAGACCTTCTCTCCTTCATGTTTCCTTTGAAGTCAGTGCCCTTGGCCCTTTAAAGCATGACCTTTTGCAAGGGAAGCACTCATGGCCATAACTCCAGTGTCTCAGTAGCGAGTTCTTAGCCAGTGATCAAGATAGGAGAGTGGAGTCTGGAAACACTTGGTGTGCTGTAAATTTGTGCCATGTTTGGAAAATAAAACCATTAAGTGAAAACATTGACTGCTGAGGAGGAGCTAGCTGTCCCCCTGCCCTTTCCCTGATGGGATGGCTCCCAGCAGCCATCCTCTTCCCAGTGCAGGCTTCCACACGTGGAAAGGACACGGGGATGCAGTTGTTGCAAACACATGCTTGAGTATGATTTTCAAAACTCAGTGGGTTTTCAATGACTGACTCCCTCTTCCATCTGGAAGCCCTTTGGGACTGATAGTGTTGTTTTCCTTTCTCTCAAAACAAAACATTGTTAGCTATGGTAATGTGCTGTCCAGTAGATGTTTTAGGGACATGAAGGCTTTTCTTTTAATAGGGTAGGAACTTGTCCTTGCTGTGCTGAGGTGCCACAATGGCACCCTCTATGGAGGATATTCCTCCCTGATCACTGAATGAGAAAGCACATTGGTGTTGGAGTGCCAGTATGTAGCCACAGAATGGAGAAAAACTCAATGCCCCACACAGACAGCATCAGCACTAATTGTCCCACGCATAAACAAGGGCTTTCGCACATAGGGCCTGTTGGATGTAAGTGGGTATTAATGGGTTCAGTACAAGACAAGATTCCTTTCAGAAATCCTGGTGTTCGAACCTAAAAGTGCGTGTGATCCCAGGAGGGGAGAGGCGAGATGAGGAACGTAAGTCCTTGTGCTCTGCCTCATCTAAGCCTGGAGCGTGTTTGTGTTCAATCACTGCACTAGCACAGAGGGGCACTGCAAAGGGTCAGCACAGCATGTAGCTCGGAAACCCAGGCTCACACATGCGCAGTTTGGTGTCCAGGACCAGGCCTTCCAGCTGCAGAGCTGTGTCCCTCCCCATCAGCACTTTCCTATTAGGGTAGCCTGTGCAGAGCATTAGCTCAGTTGACCTTTCCAGAACCCTCTGTAAGCGCAGCCCATGCTCCCTCAGGACAAACAAAGCATTTGGCTCTGCGAGGCATTGAGGAGGTTAGCGCTAGCATGGCTAATTAGCATCCTGGCCCCAGAGGCCCAGGCCAGCGTGCCAGCTTGTGCCCAAGACTCAGGAATAGAGTGGCACTTCTGCTCATTGTCCCCAGGAAGCAAGACCTTCAGTCCACACTGGCAGGCGCCCTCCAGGCAGTGAGCCAGACAATGACAGCCCCTGAGCAGGGCCTGCAGCAGCAGCCGCCATAGGGTGTGCTGAGAGTGGAAAGACACACAGCCTTTCTTTTCCCACAGCTCACAGGAGTGTTTTGTGTGCGCATCAAGCACCCTGGTTCTGGTGACTTTTCATTTTGTTTCCAGACTTTCCCAGACACTGCTTCAGCTGTGGCGTTATCGTCTTGACTGGTTCCTTTCTCTGCTGGCCCATCAGCAGCCTCTCTGAGGCATTGTTTAGACGCTTTTTTAGAAAATGCTTTGTGCATTGGTGGTGTTTCTTTTGAAACTGGCTACTTGATTTCCTTTACGCTTCCCTTCCCCAACTCTCATTCTCAGAGGTCGCCTCTTCAGATACTCTGGGATGGAGCACTTCGTGGAGTGGCACTGGTTGTGTTTGCATTTTCAGTCACCTCCTACTTATGGTCACAGTGGGGTCTGAATAACATGAGGGATGAACCTAACCCGTGTGACAGCTTGTGGTTGGCATCGTCCTAGCCGCGTTGGTTCATGTCACCATACCCACCCTCCACCATCACCCCAGTTGGTGCATGGAGCCCGCTGCTGTGGGCGGCCCACATTGGGAAAGCCTTCGTGTTTTTGACCTCACCCAGCTCCAGCTTGCTGTCCCTGGTTGTCAGGTCCCTGCTGAGCCATTGAATCCCAGTACCTGCTCTATGGCGGCCCCTCCTCCTCAGTAAATGCCGCTGCTTGTTGGACCTTGTGAGTTGAAGGATCTGGCACGCCTGATGCATCTGCCGTCAAGTCTGCTCAGAGCATAGAGCACACACCAGCTGCCCTGGCTTAGAGATGGCTCGGGGGTTAAGAGCTCTGGCTGCTCTTCCAGTGGTCCTGAGTTCAATTCCCAGCACCCACGTGGTGGCTTACAACCATCTGTAATGAGATCTGATTTCCTCTTCTCTGTGTGAAGACAGAGTGCTCATACATAAAATACCTAAATAACCTAAGAAACATCTTCAATCCTGTCATGGTTATCAGTGTTCTGCTCTCATTGTTCACATTCCCTCTCCACTCACACAAGAGGGGGGCCATGGAGAAGCTAGAGAAATCGAACCCCAGGCTGTATTCCTGGGTTAAAATGCTGGTGACACCCGGAGCCTCAGGATTAATTAATTGTTTGTCATTATTAATTAATTTATTTGTTCATTTTACATCTCACTTGCAGCCCCACCCCTCCTTTCTTCTCCCACCCACTTTCCCATTCTCTTCCGCACTCCCAGCACCAACCCACCCTGCCACATCAAGTTGCATCAGGACTAAGTCTCCTGTCTTCCACCGAGGCCAGAGAAGGCAGCCCTGCTAGGGAAAAGAGATCTAAAGGCAGGCGTCAGAGTCAGAGACAGCCCTTGCCCTAATTGTTAGGTACCCGCTTGAAGACCAAGCAGTCCATCAGCTTCATATGTGTAGGGGCCCTAGGTCCAGTCCATGCATGTTCTTTAGTCAGTGGTTCAGTCTCTGTGAGCCCAGGTTAGTTGGCTGTGTAGGTCTTCTTGTGACGTCCTTTACTCCTCCAGCTCCCTCAATCCTCCCCCTAACGCTTCCACAAGCCTCCTTGAGTTCTGCCTAATGTTTGGGTGTGAATCTCTGCATCTGTTTCCATCAGCTGCTGGATGAAGCCTCTCAGAAAACAGTTATGCTAGATTCCTGTCTGCAAGCTAAGCAGAGTGTCATTAATAGAGTCAGGGGTTGGCTTTCTCCCATGGGTTAGGTCTCAAGTTGGGCCAGTCATTGGTTGGCCATTCCCTCAATCTCTGCTCCATCTTTATCCCTGCACATCTTGTAGGCAGGGCAAATTTTGGGTTGAGGGTTTTGTGGGTAGGTTGGTGTCCCCCTCCCTCCACTGGAAGTCCCACCTGGTTGTAGGAGGTGGCCACTATAGTCTCTTTATTCCCCGCTGCAAGGAGTCTCAGCTAAGGTCACCTCCATGTCTCCTGCTTGCCCCAGAGATGGCCACCCCCACTGATTTCCCATTTCTCGCCCAGCCCTCTCACCCCACTCTCCAGCTCTCCCAACACCTGAATCCTCACATCGTTCCTCTCCCACCCAGTCCCTTCTCTTCGCCCACTTCCTATGTCTATTTTATTTCCCTTCCTAGTGAGCTTCAAGCATCCTCCCTTGAGCTCTCCTTGTTACTTAGCTTCTTTGGGTCTGTGGATTGTAGTATGGTTGTCCTGTACTGTATGGCTAATACCCACTTATAAGTATGTGTCTCCCTCAGGATAATATTTTCTAGTTCCATCCGTTTACCTGCAAATTGCATGATTTCCTTGTTTTTAATAGCTGAGTAGTAGTCCATTGTGCAAAGGTACCACATTTTCTTTATCCATTCTTCAGTTGAGGGACATCTGGGTTGTTTCTAGTTTCTGGCTATTACAAATAAAGCTGCTGCGAACATAGATGAACAAGTGTCCTTGTGGTATGGTGAAGCTTCTTTTGGGCATATGTCCAGAAGTGGTAAAGCTGAGTCTTGAGGTAGAACTATTCCCAATTTTCTGAGAAACTGCCAGATTGATTTCCAAAGTGGTTGTACAAGTTTGCACTCCCACCAGCAATGGAGGAGTGTTCCCCATGCTCCAAATCCTCACCAGTGTGTGCTGTTACTTGAGTTTTTGATTTTGGCCATTCTGACTGGTATGAGATGGAATCTCAGAGTCCTTTTGATTTTCATTTCCTTGATGATTAATGACGTTAGCATTTCTTTAAGTGCTTTTCGGTCTTTAGAGATTCCTCTGTTCAGAATTCTGTTTAGCTCTGTACTCCATTTTTAATTGAATTATTTGGTTTGTTGGTGTTTAATTTCTTGAGTTCTTTGTAAATTTTGGATATTAGCACTCTGTCAGATATAGAGTTGGTGAAGATCTTTTCCCAGTCTGTAGGCTGCCATTTTGTTCTAATGACAGTGTCCTTTGTCTTACAGAAGCTCTTTAGTTTCATGAGGTCCCATTTATTGATTGTTGGTCTTAGAGCCTGAGCTGTTGGTTCAGGAAGTTTTCTTCTGTGCCTGTGAGTTCAAGGCTTCCCCCACTTTCTGTTCTCTTAGGTTTAGTGTGTCCTGCGTTGTGTTGAGGTCTTTGAACCACTTGGACTTAAGTTTTGTGCAGGGTGATAAGTATGAACCTATTTGCTATTCTTCTGTAGGCAGACATCCAGCATCATTTGTTGAAGATGCTTCTTTTTCCCCCATTGTATGGTTTTTGTTTCTTTGTCAAAAATCAAGTGTCCATAGGTGTGTGGGTTTATTTCTGGAACTTTGATTCCATTCCATTGATCCACCAGTCTGTTTCCATGCCAGTACCATGCTGTTTTTATTACTATTTCTCTGTAGTATAGCTTGAGATCAGGGATAGTGATACCTCAAGAAGTTCTTTTATTGTACAGGATTGTTTTTACTATCTTAGGTTTTTAATTTTTCCATATGAAATTGAGAATTGCTCTTTCAAGTTCTGTAAAGAATTGTGTCAGAATTTTGATGGGAATTGCATTGAATCTGTACATTGCTTTTGTTTTTAGTTTTTCGAGACAGGGTTTCTCTGTGTATCTCTGACTGTCCTGGACTCACTTTGTAGACCAGGCTGGCCTTGAACTCACAGAGATCTGCCTGTCTCTGCCTCCCAAGTGCTGGGATTAAAGGCGTGCGCCACCATGCCCAGCTAGATTGCCTTTTTACGGTGGCCATTTTTATTTATGTTTATTTATTACTCAGGTTACATCCCCATCATAGTGTCCTCTTTCCACCCCTCCCAGTCCCGCCCTCCCACCCTCTACCCCCTATCCCTCCCAGTCCCGCCCTCCCACCCTCTACCCCCTATCCCTTCCATCCCACTCCTCTGGAGTGGGGTGTCCCTACGTATCAGTCCCCCACCCTAGTTCAGCAGTCATATGAGGGCCAAGAGCCTCCTCATACACTGGGGGCAGCACCACTAGGGCAAAGTGTCTCATGGACAGGTAACAGAGTCTGTGTTCCTGTTCCCTTTGGTGCATTGGTTGTAGTATAGTTATGTTATCCTACTGGTCCATGAGCACGGGAGATCTTTTTCTCTTCTAATGTCCTCTAAAGTTTCTTCAGAGGCTTGAAGTTCTTGTCACACGAGTCTTTCATTTGCTTGGTTAGAGTTATACCAAGATATTTTATGTTGTTTGTGACTATTGTGAAGGATCTTGTTTCCCTAATGTCTTTCTCAACCTGTTTATCATTTGTATAAAGGAGGGCTACTGATTTTTTGAGTTAATTTTTTATCCAGTCACCTTGCTGAAGGTGTTTATTAGCTGTAGGAGTTCTCTGGTGGAATTTTGGGGTCATTATGTATACTATCATGCCATCAGTCATGATTCAAGATTTACAAAGCTCACTGTTGCCGGCCTTGGGAATCCCAGCAGGCTGAGACAGGGCACCACCTGGAGGTAGTAGATGGTGTTACCACACTTGAAGTTAGAGGCTTGGGTCAGATTCACTTTGCAAAATGAATACCTCTTTTTTTTTTTTTTTTTTTGGTTTTTCGAGACAGGGTTTCTCTGTGTAGCCCAGGCTGTCCTGGACTCACTTTGTAGACCAGGCTGGCCTCGAACTCGCAAAGATCCGCCTGCCTCTGCCTCCCAAGTGCTGGGATTAAAGGCGTGCGCCACCACTGCCCGGCTTGAATACCTCTTGAGTCACCCATTTTCACAATTGTCTCTGCCGACTTCATACTTTCATCAAAGTAATAACCATTGTTTCCCGTGTGTTCTGTTCACAGTTTCAGTTCTGATTATACTCAGCCAGGTTCAGCTAGAGCTGTTTGGCCAATCATAAACACACACACACACACACACACACACACACACACACACACACACACACACA
>CAJQZJ010018538.1:3725242-3755473 GCA_907164525.1 Lophiomys imhausi | reverse complement strand
TGTGTGTGTGTGTGTGTGTGTGTGTGTGTGTGTGTGTGTGTGTGTGTCTGTCTGCCTGTGTGATGGCTCCCAGTATGGGCTTTCCACTCACCTTCCCACGTTGCAGTTTGAATGTGTGAAATCTATATCTGTTCTGTCTCTTTCCCAGGAAAAGGAGAAAGCACATGAAGGAGCCAGGCCCATGCGTGCCATCTTCCTGGCTGATGGCAATGTCTTCACTACTGGCTTTAGCCGCATGAGTGAGCGGCAGTTGGCACTCTGGAACCCGGTAGGCCCTTCCCAGTTTTCCTTCCTTTTTCCAGTTTTCTCTCAGTTCTGAATGGGGCTTTGGGCTGGCAAAGGGGTCACAGGATTCTCAGCATGATTTTCTAAGTATTTGCTCTCTTAGTTAACAGGAGGGTCTCCTCCTCAGTGGGGCCCAGCTAAGTCCACCTCAGAAATACCCTGATGGGGCTCCCGAGATCCCCACGACCGGTTAGATCTGGGAAATGAGTTCTGTGTTGTTGACTCCCAGAGACTGAGCCAACAGTTCTGCCTGGGGAAGTGTCCACAAGTGGGCTAAGTGCTTCCCACACCGTGAGCTGCGTGGGCAGCGTGATTGTGACGTGTGAAGAAGCCGTCCACAGTGACAGCCTCCTGCCACCTGCTGGGCTGTAGGGTACAGAGCAGTTTTTCTGTTCTCATTTAACTTTGTCTAAGTGCATTCATTCTTTATAATAAGAAAGTAGTGACTGGAGAGGTGGCATTTGCTGTACAACTCCAGTGACAAGGGATCTGATGCCCCCTTCTGGCCCCAGCAGGCAACTGCACTCATACATGCGGGTGCACATTTGTGGCTCTAACTGGCCTGGAACTCCAGGCCGACCTTTAAAACAAACATCTTTTTAAAAAAGAAAACAGCTGCAAAGGAGAAAGGCTTTTTGTCTTTGTTGTGGGGCCATACTGATACATACAGTCATCACGCATGGTCAGATCGGCATAATTGTCAGCCTTTGGTCTGTGTGTTTATGTGGATGAGAACACCCATGATGTTCAGACTTTAAATTCTGCTGGGAAAAGAATGTATGATAAGGTTGTGAGAATTTGTCTTTTAAAAGCATACATACATGTGTTTAGATACGTATTTTTTGGCTTATTTTCAGAAAAACATGCAGGAACCAATTGCTCTTCATGAAATGGACACTAGCAATGGGGTGTTGCTGCCTTTCTATGACCCAGACACCAGCATCATTTACCTGTGTGGGAAGGTAAACAGAAACTCTGTCTGCTGTTAGATCAATCCCAGAAGAGGCAGGGCTCGTCCTTCAGAAAACTAGAAGCAGCCAGGTGTGGTGGCACACGCCTTTAATCCCAGCACTCAGGAGGCAGAGGCAGGTGGATCTCTGAGTTTGAGGCCAGCCTGGTCTACAAAGTGAGTCCAGGATAGCCAGGGCTGTTACACAGAGAAACCCTGTCTTGAAAAACCAAAAAATAAAAAAAGAAAACTAGAAGCTAGGCAGTGTAACTAACACATATTTAAATGTTTTTAAATTGTATGTGTGTGAGAGTGTGTGTCTGTGAGTGTGAATGTGTGTGTGTGCGCGCGCACATGCTCCAGCACATGCATGCACTTTCAGACCAAGTTGCTGGCGTAACTGTCATTTATTCTTAGCCTAGCTAGCACCTCCCTCGGGTAGCTTGCCAGAAAATAGCTGATCACTGTAAACACAGTGACCATGAGGCGTCACCAGTGTACAGAGGGCCTTTGGTGCTGTCCAGAGTCAGAGGGCGCTGTTGAGATGCTGATGCTTCAAGAGAGACCCGTGTTGATCATCCTCAGTTGTCTGTTGCTGACAAGTCCAGGGAGCGAGCCCTCAGATGGCCAGTTGTATGGCCATTTACAGTCCTGCCCTGACCCTGACCTGGTTTCTAGGCCCAGGCCAGTGGAGGCAGAGGATCTTGTACAGGATGTCTGAGAGAATTCTAAGTAGGAAGGACTGATCTTGGTGGGAAAACAAACTTTATATTTCAGGCAAATGTCTTTGGAGAGAGCAGTGGTCAGCTACTGAAATTAAATGCCCATGAATTCTGGGGTGGTGTGCCTCCCACTTAGACAAAATGTTCAGTTTCAGCTACTGATATTAGATGCCCATCAATTCTGGGGTAGGATGCCTCCCACTTAAACACAATGTTTCCATTAACAGGGCACTGACTTGTCTCTGATTCTTGTAGGGTGACAGCAGTATCCGCTATTTTGAAATCACAGATGAATCCCCGTATGTTCACTACCTCAACACATTCAGCAGCAAGGAGCCTCAGCGAGGGATGGGGTACATGACTAAGCGGGGCCTCGATGTCAACAAATGTGAGATCGCCAGGTAATGACTTGAACCCAAAGTGACTAGTTGTTCATGACAGAGCAGGCCAACTCCAGGACTACCTTGGGTGTGCTCACTTCATGCTGGGGCTGTGGGGACTGTTCCTTGATGGGCAAGAGCCTTGTGCCTTCACCTCCCAAGTGTTAGGTTTGTAGACCTCTAGCATCATGGCTGGCTTCTTTTTTAAAAGTTACAGTAAAAATTAAATAAACAAAGTTCTGTGTTTACGCCTGACTAGATAGATGGCTGTGGTAATGCTCTGGTCTTAAGAGCTTAGATTAAGCATAGGTCTTCAGAACCCATGTTCATGCACTGTGGTGCACACCTATAGTCCTGTTCATGCACTGTGGTGCACACCCCTAGTCCCGGCGATGATGGGATGGGAAATGGACAAAGAACATGCTCTGGTCAGCCTGGGTGCCAGTGTCCAGGCCAGTGTGAGACCTGCCTCAGACAAAGATGGGAGGCAGGTCAGCAGGGTGGCTCACTGGGTGAAGACACTTGCCACGAAGGCCTGATGGCCAGAGTTGGATCCTAAGAACCCTGAAAAGTAGAAGGGGACTGACTCCATAGTGGTCCTCTGACCTACACATCTGTGCTGTGGCACGCACACCCACATACTAACACACAGAAATGATAGTAAATGATAAAGATTACAAGAAGGTGAAAGTACCAGCACCAGCAGTTGTCCTCTGTGCGCCACGTGTGTGCACACATGCAGAAGCACAAGACACACACACACACACACACACACACACGAAACGAAAAGTAGAAAGTTGTTTATTTTATGTGTCACATGTTCAGTACTACATACTAGGAGAAGACTCACACCCAGGGCATGGATGCTGCTTCCTGTGAGGTGTGTGCTCTCCTTTCTGGGGACACGGTGAGTCACCGTGGCGTGGCTGTGCTCTTCACCAACACCTTCCACAGGCCCCTTGTGCTTGCTGTCTCCAGTGGCATGCACAGGCTCAGTCTTCTTCCCGCTCTGTAATGGCAGCACCAAGCTGTGCGTAGCCTGGAAAGGCAGATGAGCTTTGGGTCCCAAGGAGCACTGTAGAGACTCTGAGCTGTCACTCACCTGTCACTCACTGCAACTTTGCCTTTATTTCTCCTTTGAAGATTCTTCAAGCTTCATGAGAGAAAGTGTGAACCTATTATCATGACTGTCCCCAGGAAGGTAAGTGTCGAGGTTTGGTTTTTGGTTTTAACGTGTGTGGGATTTTGCTGTCGTGTGTTGCTGTGCACTGTCTGCATGCCCACCTGGTGCGAGAGAAGATCAGAAGTGCCGGATCCCCATGAGAGCCGTGAGTGCTGGGATCAGATCCAGGCCGCTGCAGGAGCCACGCGCGTGTGACCACTGAGCCGTCGGTCTTAGTTAGGGTTTCCGCTGCTGTGACAGACTTCATGACGGCAAGCAGCTTGAGGAGGAAAGCTTCTGTTTCCACTTATGACTCAGGTCACAGTCCTGTGCTGAGCTTAGTGCCAGGGCAGGACCCTGAGGCAGGAGCTGACGCAGCGGCCATGGAGGGGCACTGCTGTTTGCTCAGTCTGCTCTTACAGGACCACCTGTCCAGGGGCCGCCCCATTCACCATCAATCAGGTTTGTACTTGGGCCAGTCCGGTGGGCCATTTTCTCCGCTGAGGTTCTCTTCCACATGACTCTAGTTGTATAACGGTGGCAGAAGACTAGCCAGCTCACCGTCTCTGCAGGTCCGATACCCAGTTTTTAAGTAACTCGTGTTTCAAAAGAAAACTCAGATCAGCATGATGGCACATGCCTGTGATCCCGGCTGTCCCCAATCACAGGAGACAGTAGAAAGTGGTGCGCAGCAGCTCCGTGGCAGGGCCCTTCCCTGCACTCATGGGCACTGGGCTCTGTCCCCAGCACTCAGAAAGATAAATAGCTCAGGAGAACCCCAGCCTTTCTGTTGCCTACCAAACATTCCCCCAAATATTCTTGCAGTCTGACCTCTTCCAAGACGACCTGTACCCTGACACGGCCGGGCCGGAAGCTGCACTGGAGGCAGAGGAGTGGTTCGAGGGGAAGAATGCGGACCCCATCCTCATCTCCTTGAAGCACGGGTACATCCCAGGCAAGAACAGGGATCTCAAGGTCGTGAAGAAGAACATTTTGGACAGTAAGCCGTCTGCGAACAAGAAGTGTGATGTCATCAGCGCTCCCAAGAAGAGCACAGACATGGCCAGCGTGGTGAGCAGAGTGTGCTAGGGCCTGAGTCCTCTGGAGAGTGCTCCAGGGCTGTGTCCAGGGACTGCTGACTGTGTGGTATCCTAAGCCAGGCAGTGCTGGCTTGTATAATGGCTGCTGTGCATCTGAGAGTGGACAGGACCCCCCGATGGCTTCTCTTAACTGCCTTTCCTCAGTAAAACATCATGGGAGTTGAGGGAGTGCAGAGAGTTACAGGAGCCCGGAAGCTGGATAGGATGACCTTGGCTGCTGGAGCCTGGGAGGCACCAGCCTACCACCAGAGGACACTGCTACCACAGGGAAGAGCAGGCGTTTGTCCAGGATGGGGAGGGTGTGGGAAACCGTGTGCACCACAGTGCCTGAAGGACCTAGTGCTCTGGGCCCTGCCAAGAAGCCAGCATCTGGACTTGATGCCATCAGGTTTCCAATTAATAAGGTCAAGTGGGAGAAACTGGGGCTTCATCACTTCATCAGAACACCTAGCAGATGGGTGGGGGGTGTCTCTGTACCAGAAGGAGTTTCCCAGAACCCCTGCAAACAGAAGCAGCTCCCCACAGCAGAGGGTGAGTGGGCTGTGCTGACATTCAGCCCTGTCCTGTTAGCGCTCTGTGCCGTCCAGGCCCTGCACAGTGGGTGGGCAGGTGGAGGGCTAGGAGCCACTGGGAGGCAGTGTGTTTTCTTTGTGTCCTCAGCACTATGGCTCGCTGCTGCCCCTAGAGTGGGAATGGTGTGCTGAGTCTCCTAACCCTCACTGTTGGAGTGTATCCGAGTGGGAATAGACTCATTAATGCTGTTTGCTTACCTTTTTCTCTTTGTTTTCTTAGCAAAACGAAGCCAAGTTGGACGAGATTTTAAAAGAGATCAAATCCATAAAAGACACGATCTGCAATCAAGATGAGCGCATTTCAAAGTTAGAGCAGCAGCTGGCGAAGATGGAGGCCTGAGGCTGCCCACCTCCACAGCAGGCGTGCTCCAAGGGAGGGCGGAAAGGGAGGCACTGCCATTTGGAGACATTCCATTTCAGATCTGTCAGCCAGCGATAGGCCACATTCCAGTAAGGACTCGATTCCTCTCCCAAATTTTCGAACACATGAAAGCTGAGCTTTTTATTAGGAAGCTTTTTGATGTTTAACAGGTTCAGTGACTTGTTGAACTTTACCACATTTGAAATGCCAGATATTCTGAATTTTAGAAAAACCCACCCTGACCCAGTGTCCTACCCACACACCTTTCGGTGACTGGGGCCGATGCCACCTTTGCTCTCTGTTTCTTCCTTTGTAATGTTGCCAAAACCAAAAGTAGCTTTTTTTTTCCTTTGTATTTTGCTACTTTGCAGTATTTGTGTGGTTTTTTCCCCTCCTCCTCAATTTGAAAGGGACAGCACTGTGTATGTTTATAAACTAAATGAAGATGAGATGATTATTTTGTATAAACACTCATGAGAACAATCAACGCAGCCACACAGGGCTGGCTCACTCACAGCACAAACCTGGGTGTCTAATGCCTGTCCAGAAGGAAGACGTGAGAAATCACGTGGACCCACACACTACCCGTCAGTCCGTGGAGTCTTCGATCAAACAGCTCATGTCCCATCTGTCTTTGCTCTCTCCCCCCCCCCCCGCCTCTCTCTCTCTCTCTCTCCCTCTCTCCCTCCCTCCCTCCCTCCTAGAAGTTGGGTGGCTGTACAGATAGAACTCGGCTTCTCAATGCTGTGCTTCAGCGATTATAACAGCCCAGACTAGCATGGTTTCTGCCGTTTTGTTCTACGCAGACTGTCCCGTCCATCCCTCCCAGCACTGTGGTCCTGTTTTGGTCTGTACTGGACAAGGGCTCCCAAGACAAGAGGATGCATGTGTGTCGAGTGTCCTTGTCCACCGAAGCAGCTTGCCTGGTCCTTGAGTGTAGTGTGGGGCTCCACCCGGGAGCTGTGCGCAGAGCCTCTGCCCGTGGTCCTCTTTTTCCCACATCTCCCAACCTCCCCTCCTCATCCTGCTGCCTCCTATCCCAGGCACCCAGCCAGTCCTATCTATACAGTGTCTGTCAGCCCTAATCAGTTGGCAAGACGTGATCTGAGTGAGGGCTCTTGCATGTCACAGCTGAGGGAAAGGTCCAGAAGAAAATGGAAAGGGATGCACAGATAGGCTGTAGCTTGCCACGCACAGTCCTCTGTGCCACCACACAAACCAGACTGCTGTTCTCCACAGTCCTCTGTGCCACCACACAAACCACACTGCTGTTCTCCGGCGCTGGCCCTGGCTGAATGGGGCACAGTAGTCCCCTGGACCTGCCTCTTCCTAGGCTGCTGGAACTTAGCCCCAATTTCATGGTCTCCTACTGCATGTTTGTGCATAATGCAGACGACCTGGAAAGCGTCACAGGGATCATGAAAGCCAGGCCTCACATGTGTTTGTTCTGGTGTGGGCACAGTGCAAGCAGATCTGCAGGGTATCGGGATGGAGGCAGAGTGTGGCAGCAGCTGCTTGGGGTGTGTGGGCTGAATGTTTGTGGACTGACTGGGTACTGTTGTAAGAAAGGGTCTCTCATCCACCCATAGGGGGGCTCACTGGCTCTGCAACTTCAGGGCGTCTGAATCTTTGTGGGTTTGTGTGTCTGTCTTGTGTTTTTAATGTTGGAGTGGATAATGAGATGTAAAAAAAAGACAATTCGAATGATTTACAGACACACTGGCACTATATATCAGTGGCTTTGCTGAGGACCTTTGTTTCCAGATTCAGAAATGTTCTGGGGATCAGTTGGATTTTATAAGTTAATTATTGAGGCCGGTGATGAAGCCAGAGGGAATGTGGCTCAGCTAGAGGAAAGGGCGAAGAGAAGTCAGCAACTGTAGTGTCTGCCAGACTCAGTAGGCCCCTGACACGTTGTGGTGGCTTCTTTTTCCCTGTCTTGTCGTCGTCTTACAGCCGTGGCACCAGAGGAGGGCAGTGAACTGCTCCTACATCCGCTCTTATAGAGTGGCCATGGTGTTCTGTTAAAACACTTGCTTCCATTTCAAAGATAAAAACATTGATTACAGTTGTGTGCTGTGTTTCTTTCACTCCTCAGCTGTCTGTGAGACAGCCATACCTCTGCTGGACATAGGTATCCTGAAGCAGCCAGGGGACAGTGCTCTCTGAGGGAAAGTACTAGGAGTGGGATGAGTCCTGCACTCCAAGAATGGGTAATTGAGAGAGCCTCAGAGAGAGGCTGGTGCTGTGGTCTATCCTGCCTCCAGCCTTGTCGGCCAGTGTGATCTGAAGCCAAGCTAATCTTCCAGTTTCTTCCCTAGTTTGGGGGGAAGAATGGTAACCCCACGTGCTTTAGAGAAGAGACACACCAAGCTGACTACTTGGCCTCTTGTGAGACACCATGGCCAGTATGAGGGCACTTCCGTGGGTTGTGTTCGTTTCAGTTTTTTGTTGGTTTGTTTCTAGGTGTTTTGTTTTCCTTTTTAAATTTTGAGACAGGGTATCATGTAGCCCAGGTTGGCCTCAAATTTCTCCACGTCCCGAGTGACCAGGATCATAGGTGTGCTCCACCATGCCTGGCTTATGTGGTGCTGGGGGTCCAACCCAGGGGCTTTATGCAGTTCAACGAACACTTAACCTAGCGGGCCACATCTTCAGACCTGATTTTTGTTTTCTTTTATTGTTTAGGACAAGGTTTTGGGTCCCGGAGTGGTGCATACCTATAATCCCGGGCACTCAGAGGCAAACGCAAGGCCAACCAGGGCTACATAGAGAGACCCCATCTCAAAAAGAAAAAGAGACAAGGTCTCAGGTTCCCCAGGATGTCTTTGAGCTTGCCATGTGGTTGTAGATAACCTTGAACCTCCGCCTCTGTACCCTGCCTCTACACTGGCTCGCATGTCCGGCCGGCAGGGCTTTCAAAACCGCGTTCTCAGTAGAAGGGAAAACTCAGCTGTGCTTTGGTCCTCTGTGTTCCATGTGCCTTTCGACTTCCCCTTTTCAGTTACTCCATCACCCGATGACATTTCAGTATTTGTAGAGAAGAAACCCCCTTGTTTACCTTTTCTCAGTGCCTCAGATGTGATGAGCAAGTGACAGGAAGGCCCTCCCTGGCTCCTTCCTCCTGAGCAGGGGGAGCAGCGCTGGTTCTCCACAGCCCAAAGGGAGGGGAAGTTGGCATGCCTCTCCAAGGACCCCAGCCATAGGGAGTGGGCTGGTGATCTGTTTACAACTGGTCTGTTGTCTGGTTTTGGCTACCTTGACTCTTTGCCAGAGACCTAATAGCTTCTGTGTCGTCCACAGACAGACAGACACTGTCTGGAGAGAACCTTTTTTTTGTTTTGTTTTTAAGGTTACTTCCCTCCCTGATCTTAGTGCTCTATGTCCAGAAAAACTTTTTGTTGGGTCTGGAAGAATCTGTTAACTCTAAGTGGTCCTTTCTCCTTCCAACACTGTAAAGAATATTGAAATTCTCACTGGGTCGCGGACAGGAGTTGTGGTCAAGGACACAGTTTCACTTAGAGGGGTACAAATGTGTTGCTCAGGTAGACTGTGCCCTCCAAAGAGGCCACTTGTGGATGGTAACACCTGTCTGGAAGGCAGGCCCACAGGTGCGCCCAGATTCAACTATGTGTAGCTTCTACCCACACCCTCACCTGAGAACTTCCCTCCAAAACACCAGTGGGACATACATCAAAGACATAGAGGAGTGAAAGTTGCCCCATTAGTTTAAAAAAAAAAAAAAAGGTTATAGCTAGGGCTGCAGGGAGGGCACTGTGATTAGGAGTGTGTATTTGTTGGCACCCACATAGGGTGGCCTCGGTCCAGGCCATCTGACGCCCTCCTCTGGCCTTACTTGCACACATGCATCTGTTGGTTTACTGACACACAGATAAACGTAAAAGTAAATCTTAGAGAAAATTGATGGTAAGATATCGCTGATTAAGCCGGGCGGTGGTGGCGCACGCCTTTAATCCCAGCACTTGGGAGGCAGAGGCAGGCGGATCTCTGTGAGTTCGAGGCCAGCCTGGTCTACAAAGTGAGTCCAGGACAGCCAGAGCTGTTACACAGAGAAACCCTGTCTCGAAAAAAAAAAAAAAAAGATATCGCTGATTATGACTTTTGCTTTTAATATAAAATATCTATTTTATATGTATATAACTGGGTGGATATGGTGGCATACACCTACATCCCAGCACTCTCGAGGATTGAGAGTTCAAGGCCAGCTTGCTTTACAAAACAAGTTCTAGGACAGCCAGGGCTACACTGAGAAACTCAGTCTTAAAAAACCAAAAGAGATAATAATAATAAAATGGTGAGTTTGATTTGTTTGTTTTGAAAAAAGGTCTCATTCTGTGGTCTTGGCTGGCACAGAACTCTCTCTGTAAACCAGGCTGGCCTCAAAGTCTCAGAGATCTGCCTGCCTCTGCCTTCCCAGTGCTGGCATTAAAAGTGTGCGTACCTGGCTGGTGTTTACATTTTTAACTAGTTGGCAGAAGCCCAAAGGAGAATTTAGTGGGAAGAATCATGACATTCAAATCCCAGTGTCCATGAACAGTTGGAACATGCTGGTGCTGGGCAGCTGGCTCAGTAGTTGAGGGCATGTACTGTCCTTGCAGAGAGCCCAAGTTTAATTCCCAGCACCCACATCAGGTTGCTCACAGCCAGAAATCCAACACTCGCCCTGTCCTTCGAGCACCTGCACTTCACCACACACCCACAGAAAGATACACATAATTAAAAATAGAATTCAACATGCCATACGTTCTGGCTGATTTTCCTCCTGTTGGAGGTCGGAGTGACAGATACTGTTTTGCTACAACCTAAAATCCTGCTATCTTTATAAAACACCATGGCCAAAACCAACTTGGAGAGGAAAGGGCTAATTTCATCTTATAACCTGTCCATCATCTGGGAGTCAGGGTAGGAACTCGAGGCAGCAGGAACCTATTAGAGGGGGTTCTCTGGAGGGACAGGGGCTCACAGGCTGTGGTCCAGCTAGTCCAGCAGTGGCTGTCTCCTGAGGGAAAGTCCAAGAATCCAACAGTTCTGTGATGAGGCTAGATGTCTCAGGTGGTCTTCAGTCTGCATCAGAACCCTGAATAAGTAGGTTCTAATGCCAGTAAAAGAGTTCCTCGGCAGCAGGGCGTATGAGAACAAGGGCAAACAGGCAAAAAGCAAAAGCTTCCTTCTTCCATGTCCTTTATTTGGCTGCTACTAGGTGTGACCCAGACTTAGGGTGGGTCTTCCCACCTCAGATGATCCAATCAAGGAAGTCCTTCACAGTTGTGCCCAGCTGCTTGGTTTTTTAGTTAATTCCAGATAACGATCAAGTTGACAAGATCACAATCTAGAGGCTACTGAGGAGCACTACTTACTGGCTCCATCAGTTGGTTAGTTTTCTTATAGACCCTAGGACCAACTGCTCAGGGGTGACACCACCCACAATGGGCTGGGCCTTCCCACATCAGTCATCAATCAAGTAAATGCTCCCAGACTTGCCTACAGGCCAATCTTACGGAATCCTTTTCTCAACTGAGAGTCCCTTTCCCCAAATGACTAGCTGGTTCAAGTTGACAAAACTAACCCAATTGACCTCTCATCAGTCTGACACACAGATGTAATACTATTCAACTTGAACCTTTCCTTTCTCATTTGTCCCCAGGAAGGCATGTAAATATTAACACCACAATATAAAACATTCCAACTTTTAAAAGTCTCAGCCCATGCCGGGCAGTGGTGGTGCACGCCTTTAATCCCAGCACTTGGGAGGCAGAGGCAGGCAGATCTCTGTGAGTTCGAGGCTAGCCTGGTCTACAAAGTGAGTCTAGGACAGCCAGAGCTATTATACAGAGAAACCCTGTCTCGAAAAACCAAAAAAAAAAAAAATTTTTTTTAAATTTTTAAAATTAAAATCTTTAAAATTTCAAATGTTAACTTGTCTCTTTTAAGAGCTTGTTCTTGCAGAGCTGGGTTCAATTCCCAGCACCCACCTATTGGCTCACAACCATGTCCCAGGGACACATGCCTTCTTCTGACTTCAGCAAACACCAGGTAATATACACAGTGCACAGACATGCAAGCAGGCAAAACACTCAAAAACAATAAGTAAATATTTAAAAACTAAGCACACACGTACAGAAACATCCATAGTCTCCTACAAAGTTAAAAGTCTCTAAAATTTCCAAAGTCTCTCCAGAACTCTGGACCCTGTAAAACCAAATCAAGTTAAATACTGTTTTACTCCCCAGAGGGCGGAAGCAGAGCACAGATGTAATGAAATCATCAAAGTCCAGCAGTTTACAAAGTTCAGTGCTTGACCTCAGGGACCCACCCAGGATCCTCTGGGCTCCAGGCTGCTTGTCCAGCGCTGCCTTCTGCAACAGATAACAGCTTGTCTCACAGGCTCAGGCCAGCTCCAGCCTCAGCTGCCACTCTCCATGGTGGTGGCATGCATCTCCAAGAAGGGGTCTTTACTGCCTCTCCTGGGCTCTCTTCAAGGAGCCTGACCCTGCCGCATGGTGTCAAGCCTCAGCTGCTCTCCATGACCCTTCCATGCTTTCAAAACCAATGCCACTTGGTCAACTTATACAAGTTTGGCCAGACTTCCGTGAGCTGACTCGGAGGAAGTAGCCTCAAATTTATGATCCTCAGTGAGGCTGGTCTCTAGTCACTGCTGATTTCTCAGCTGACCAGCATCTATTGTCCTAGTAAAGCAAAAGTTTTCTTCAGTGGTGCTGATCTCGTGTTAACTCCAGCTGACCAGAACCACGTATTTTTAAAGCTCAATATACCGAATGGCCCCATAAGAGTGTTTAAGGGACTCTCAAACTACCCTCTGAAACTTCACAAGCCAGAAACAAGCGTTCAAGACACAAAGTCTTGGAGGGGTACTTCTCAGATTCGGTTTTACCTTCTATGTCCACGATGACTAGATGTGCAGCCAAGACCCTGGTGGATCTTCCAAGAGGGGCTGTCTCCATCAGCTGGCCTGCAAGGGACCCCATTTGAGATCTGAGACCTGCAGTCTGCCCTGCCTGGCACAGACTCCAGCTGGGTACCTCAGGCATTGTAGGAGGCATGGAAGGCTCAGGCTTTTGGACATGTATTGTTTCTTTAGGGCTTTGGTTCGTTAGAGACAATCTTTGTAGTCTGGGTTGTCCTCCCTCTCACAGCTGCCCTGCCTCAGCTGCCCTCTTGCTGGGATTATAGTACCTACCAAATGCTTGGCTTTGCCCTCCACACCACAGATACAGGTGTGGCGGGAGGACACTGTGGGCCACTTTGTACTGCCTGAGGCATCCAGAGAGCTGGAGAAGGGACTGCTCCCTCTGAGGGAGCGCCCTTCACCGTGATCCACAGCTTCAGGTGCTGCCATGTGGGCATCCAGGATCCGGGCTTGAAAGTGAACACCTAATACCATGTTCCTGTTTGAGGAGGGGAATCAAATCTGACAGGTGGAGGGGGCGAGAAGCCATTTCCCTTCAGATGACTCAGATAAACCTACAAGCCCCTGGAATGGAAGGGGCTTGGAGTGGGGATGAGTCCCACCCCCAACGGGCCTTTCAGAGCAAAGTAGTGTTTTTCTTACTCTATTTTATGACATTTTTCCCCCACCCCAGTAAATTGAGAATCTTGGAAATATGTAGATGGACGAAGACTGTATCTGCCAGGCCAGGTTTTAGTTTTTTAAGATTTATTTTTTAAATTACTGTTTGTGCACATGTGCTTTGCCCCTGTGCAAGTCTGTGCACCACAGGCTTGCTTAGTGTCTACAGAGGCCAGAAGGGTGCACTGAATCCCCTGAAACTGGAGCTACAGACGGTCGTGAGCTACCATGTGGGAGCTGGGAACTGAACCCAGATCCTCTGCAAAGCAACCAGTGCTCTAACCACTGGGCGATCTCCCCAACCCACTTATAATCCGTATTCAGCAAAGCCAATGCATGCTGAAGCTCAGCAGTGGTCTAGCCTGGGAACCAAAGGCTATTTATAAGCCTGCTGAAAGAACTGTTATTTATCCCTGTCTGAGGTGCTTGTCTTGTGTGACTCTGAACACAAGGAGCACGGGGAAGATGTCCAGCAAAAGGATCCTGTCTGCCCTCCTAAACAGTCATTTTTCCTTTCTGAAAGATGAGGCTCTGAGAAGGGTGCTGGTGCATTTGAGCCCAGGTCATCTGGACTGCCAAACCTGGAGCTATCTCCCAGGGATAGAGTAGGGTAGAGTCCAGCCCATTTCTTTGAGTGGCTTTTAAAAAGTATCCACCGTCGGGCATGGTGGCACACGCCTTTAATCCCAGCAGTGATCTGGGAAGGCTTGAGGCAGGTGGACCTCTGTGAGTTCAAGGCCAACCTGGTCTACAAAGTGAGTCCAGGATGGCCAAGGCTATAGAGAGAAACCCTGTCTTGAAAAACCAAAAAAAAGTATCCACCACGGGGCTGGAGAGATGTCACAATCTGTGGAGTGCATGATGTCCAAGCTTGGGGACCTGGTGTGGGGACCCCCACAGAAAGGTTGAGCATAGCAGTGTATGCCTAGGGGTTGGCAGAGACATGAGGGTCCCTAGGGCTTACAGGACAATTAGTCTAGCAGAAACCTGTGAGTCTCTGTCTTTAAGTAAGATGGTGAAGCAATTGAGGAAGGCTCCAGCATGTGGTGCAGACACACTTGCAGGTGAAACTCACACACATAAAATTTAAAAAATAAAAATAAATTCTTCAAGCTCAGGGTGCACTTGGATGGACAGACTCAGTGTTTCCCATCTACATATTTCTGAGCTTTCCTTAGTGACTGGATGATGTGTACCTAACCTGCCCTTTGTGAGCCTGGCCAGTCGAAGCTTGTCCAGCTTGGTCACTCAAACTTCCTCCTTGTTTAATGAAGTCACTGGGCTTCAGTTTCCCCTCCCAACCCTCATTCGGAAAGACTGGTCAATAAAAGACACCAGGTGGACACAATCATGCAGGCCATGGTGATGTCCCTGGAACTCAGTGTGGCCAGGAGCCTGTGAGTTCCCCTCCCCCCAGTCAGCTAAAACAAGGAAGACTGGGTTCAGGGCAGAGAAGGCTGCCCAGGGGACACTTGTCCACCAAGCAGAGGCCACAGTTTCGCTTTTGAGTTGAGGCTCTGTCACCAACGACCAGTACCAGGCCCAGAAACAGATCTCAGTTCCCAGGCTACCCTGCCACTGGGCTAGCTCCAGCGTCCATTGGCATTGTTAATTCCTGTCCCACATTCCAGGAGCTCACAACTTGGGAGGGGCATAGAGACATTGCATGCTCCCTAACTGGTCACAGCAGGCTGGGATGCAGCGAGAAGCTTAGATACAGGCTCTTAATAGGCACCTTGTGTATCCACACTGACTTTGCCACCTACCAGCAGATCACCATGAGCAAGATACTTCACTCCTGTAGACCTGATATTTCTCACCTTTAACATGGGGGCAGCAATCATCTCTACCTTATGGGACAATTATAATGGTTAAAGAGCCCAGGACAGGGCCTGGGAAACCTGAGCAACAACTGTTTCTTAGAGCTTGGTGCTAAGCTAGGTGCTGTGCTAAGACAAGGAAATACCACGCTGAGCAAAATGGACATTACTTCCTCTGGAAGCTTCCAGGGAGACAGTGCACACCAAGCAGGGGCAGGACTGAGTGCTCTGAAATCATGGGGTAGGGGTGCAGTGATCTGGAAAGGCTTGAGGAGGCCCATTAACTGAGGTCTGGTGCGTAAGTGCCAGTTGTTGATTAAGAGGGAAAAAAAGTGGCCCAGGCAGAGGAACACAAGCTACAGGTCACAGAAATAAATCTGGCCCTCCACCTGTTCTTGTAAATAAAGTTTTATTGATTTACTGTCTGGTCCTCTCCAGAAAAAGCTCTCCTGTAGCTGCCATCTGGGAGTTCATTCTGTAATTCCTGAAAGGCTTCCAGACCCTTCCAGAGAGTCCTCCACAGAGATATGGAGAAGTAGCCATGTTTGGAAAGGAGCCATGGTTGGTAGATCTACAAAGAGAGTGGTCAGACATGTAGGAAGCTGACCCAGAGAAAAAGAAGGCAATAACTGTCAGTATACAAGGTCCTTGGTCCCTTGAACATCTGTTTCCTAATTATAAAAATGAGCAGAGGACTGAGGGTAATACAATTCTGTGGGATGTGTGAGGGTCCTGGGTTCAATCAGCAGGACCTAAAAATTAAAGGAAAACAAACTAGCGTGACATCATTCTGGATCTTTTAAAAAAAACCTATATACCGATTTTCAGGGCTCAGCGCCCACACAGTTAGCTTTGCTGTTTAGATACATCTGTGTCCTTCAGGGGTGGGGCATGCTTTATAGGCCTCTCTGTCTCTGAAGAAGTAGCTTCCCTCCTGAAACTGCCTCTGCCTCCCGAGTGCTGGGATTAAAGGCATGGGCTACACGCCTGTGGGTCCCTGTTTGCTTATTTCTTGACACAAAGCCTTGATCCATAGCTCTGGCTGCCCCATCTCCATTTGTAGTTCAAGCCAAGCTTGAACTTGTTGTCATCCTCCTGCTTCAACCTGTAGAGTGCTAGAATTTACAAGTTCCACCACACCCAGGTCCTCAAATCTCTCTTAGGCAAATGACCATTGCTGTGCCCTGTGATGGGTTTTGAATCTTTCCAGGCTCCACTTCTAAACAACAGAGCAGAGACTGGTGGCATAGACGGCAATCCCAGCCTCCTGGGATCATGAGTTCAAGGGTTGCCTGGGCCACGGAGTGAGTTCAAAGCCAGCCTTGGGATTTACCAAGGCCTTGCGTCAGCCAGAGGCTGGGAGGGAGAGCGCTTGCCAACATTCAGGATTGATAACAGTGATGCTTGTGCACTTTTTTTTTTTTTGTTTTTTCGAGACAGGGTTTCTCTGTGTAACAACCCTAACTGTCCTGGACTCACTCTGTAGACCAGGCTGGTCTTGAACTCACAGAGATCCGCCTCTGCCTCCTGCGTGCTGGGATTAAAGGTGTGCGCCACCACTGCCTGGTACCTGTGCACTTTGCCCACAAAAGTGCTAGAAGGCAAACTGAAGCATAAGGGAAAAGGTCTGGAAGGTTATTTAAACAATTATTTATAAATCATGAAGCTCAGGGTAGACAAGATGGCTAAAGACACTTGCCAACAAGCTTCACACCCTGAGTTCAATCCCCAGAGAACTCCTGAAAGACCTACACACATGCACTCACACGCATGTTAAAAAAATTAAAAAAACAAGTTTAAAGCCAGACTAGGTTCTGGAGCTCTTCCGAGGGCACTCTGAAGACACAAAAGGGAAACAAAGATCCGATTGGTTTGGAAGGTTCCTGGTGATTGATTACAACTGTATTGGCTGCTTCTGATTGGTTGAGTGTAAGTTCGGTCTTTAAGTCGCTCCAAGAAGCAGCTAAAGCCTTGCTTGTGTCTGATTGCAAATCAAGCGCGTGACCACCTTGTCTGTCTGCTCAGGGTCCTTCAATCTGCCTCTTTCAAATTTGCTTTAACAAGCATGAATACCATTTTTAGCGCCTGCGCTGTACTCCACCAAGGGACAGATCTCCCTGGTGTGGGACTTCTGTATTACCCCAAGTGTTCTCTCCTGCTGAGTACCATCATTCTGTCCTGGCCGGCCACTGGGGCTCTTCTGGGCTCCATTCCTAGAGGCACTAAGCTGTCTGCTGTGAGTGTTGGCCCCACAGGTGTCAGGTGCAGGAGGACGTGGCTTTATGGTCCCACAGAAAGTGTGAACTGGAAGTCAGTGTGCATGAGTCTAGAAAGCAAGTCTCCCTGCTCAGTGGACCTTGATCTGAAGGGCTGCTGTCTCTCGCCACATAAGTGGGCTGGGCCGGGATGAAGCCCGGTGGCAGAGCGCTTGCCGGCATGGTGGGGCTGTGAACAGTTGCGATTCCCTTCTACCCTGCTCACATCAAATTCCAGTCCTGTTGCTGCAGCTGACCTGTCTGTTCAGCTGTGGGCGCTGAAAAGTCCTGTCACAGCTGACCAGAGCCGTGGGTCTGTCTGTCTATTTTGTCTTGTTTTTGTTGTTGTTTGCTAGCTTGCTTGCTTTATTTTAAACATTTTTATTTTATATATTTATATTTTGTGTGTATCTGTGCACACATACTCATACCATAGTGTGTGTGTGTGTGTGTGTGTGTGTGTGTGTGTGTGTGTGAGAGAGAGAGAGAGAGAGAGAGAGAGAGAGAGAGAGAGGAGAGAGAGACAGGGGCAGAGACACAGAGAGAGAGACAGAGAACAACTTTCGGGAGTTCTACTGGTAGATTCCAGGACTTGAACTCAGGTTATCAGGGTTTGGCCGCAGGCACCTTTATACTCTGAACCATCTCTATAGCCCTGTTTTGTTTTTCATACAAACCATGTGATGCTGTTTGGCCTGATACCGTATAACCCAGACTGGCCTCAGCCTCTCAAGTGCTAGGATGGCAGGCATGCACCACCTCGCCCTTTTGCCTTTCGTTTTCAAACAACTTATGTGTAAGGCAGGGCATGACCTTCTCTCTATGAGTCCTGAGCATGGCCTTGCAAAGCTGCAGGGCAGACCCTGGAAGCTAATCAATCCCCTTCTCCACTCCCAGATCTGTGCTGTACACGCCCAGCCTCCAGCCTTTGCCTGTCCCATGCTGTCAGTTATCGCCGCTAGTGTCACCTGTAGTGACATGTTTACTGTGGGGTGTGTGGTAATGGTCTGCTGACCTGCTCACTGGCTGGTCTCAACATCCCATGATGAGCTACAAGAGGGACAGCAGGAGACATGGCTGGTGTCCAACCTGAGAGGTAGTGTTGGCCAAAGGAACAAATTAGGGAGGAGAATCCTCTGGGAAATTGGGGACCTCTCTGTCCAGGCAGTTGTTGATTGTGCTAAAGGACCTGCTGAATTATTCATGGAATGGTTAAAACAGGGTCTTACTCTTTAGCCCAGGCTAGCCTCAGACCTGTAGGGCTCTTCCTTCCTTGGCCTCTCCAGTGCCAGGATTAGAAGTGAAAGCCACCACACCTGGTCATACAGAACCTTCTAAGAGGAAAAGCATCCTATTGTCCAGGAGGATCCTGAGGCCAAGCTGAGCTGTAGACATGTGGAGGGGTAGAACAGTATACACACACGCACATGCACACGCACACAAACACACACCCACACACGCACACATGCATGTACTTGAAGGACACAAAAATTGTTCTATGCACAAGTCATTCTCTGCCCCTCTGCCTCCCATTCTTCATCTTGAATGGAATTGAGGCCTGCCCTCCTTTTCATCTGGCTTCAGCCTCCAATGGCAGGGTTCTTTCTGGCTGCCACTCTCCATTGCTCATGGAGTAACGCTGTGATTCTTTTCTGAGGTCTCACCCAGAGGTCCCCTTGCCTGTAAGGTCCCATCCATACCTTCCAGAGTGGTATCAGGCCCACCATGCCACTGTCACACTGCCCACCCAACTTTAATCAGACTTGTCACCCAATCTGTCACAAACAAGGGGGTGTGGGGCATCACGTGACCAGCCTGAGTAACCACATTCTCGCTTCCTTCTTCCACACCCTGCTGTTGGGGGTTGGCAGATTGGGACCACAAGTGACTGGCAGTGTGGGTTGGGGCCTTGTCGCTGAGGCAGAGTCACTTCTGGGCCCCGAGGCAGCTGCCCCATGCCCTGCTAAGCACGGTAAGTACTGGTTTGCAAAACCATGGGGAGTGGCTGGGGGCCCAAGGGACAAGAAGCCAGCCTTAGCATTGTTAGCGCACGGGGCAGGACCTGGGCCCTTCCAAGCAGTGCTGACGCTCTGGACCAAGGTCTCTGAGGAGACTGGGGCTTCTCCTGCCTTAGCTGAGGGTCTCTCCTGATAACGCCTGACTGTTGTCTGCTGACCAGGCCGTGGCTGCTGCTTTGCAGTCTCTGAATGGAGACTCAGAGAAGCCCGGGCCCTCCACCTAGATATTACCCCACCCCTTCTTTTCACCAGTGGGAAACTGAAGGCCAGAGCTGAGACTAAGTCTGGAAGAGTCAAAAAGAATGGTGTGGAGTTGGTCTTAAGGTTAAGGCATGTAAATATTCCTTGGACCCAGCTTGGTGGCACACACCTTTAATCCCAGCACTTGGGAGGCAGAGCCAGGTGGATCTCTGTGAGTTCAAGGCCAATCTGGTCTACAGAGTGAGTAAAGGACAGTCAGGGCTGATACACAAAGAAACTCTGTCTTGAAAAATCAATATATATATATATATATATTCTTTGATATTTTCTCTCTCTCAAACTAGATATGGTCTCCATTTGTCCATTAGACTGGCCTGGAACGCTATGTAGTATAGGCTAGGCTCTTGCCTTGGCCTAGAGCTAGGATTAAAGGCAGGCACCACCATACCATTTTAAACTTTTATTTTCATTCATTCATAATCATCATCATCATTATTATTGTGTGTTGTGTGCATATGAACTTGGGTGCATGAGCAGGCACATGAGTATCAGGCAGCATGTGTGAAGGTCACGGGTAACTTGAGGGATTCAGTTCTCTTCTTCCACTAAGGGTTTTGGGAACAGAACTCAGTCAGCAGGCTTCCCTGGCAAGCACTTCTACCCTCGGAGCCATCTAGCCCACCCTGGCCTTTTTGGTTTTTTAGTTGAATCAGATTAAGAAAACAGAACCTGTTCATGGGAAATTGTTTTTAAGTTAGTCTTATTTTTTTACATGTTTTGTGTACAGGTATTTTGATTTCATGTGTGTCTGTGTATCATGTGTGTACAGTGGCTCATAGGCCAGAGCACAGTGTTGGATCCCTGGAACCAGAGTTAAAGATGGTTGTGCGCCTCCATGTGAGTGCTGGAGATTGAACCCAGGTCCTCTGGAAGAGCAGCCAATGCTCTTAACTGCACAGCCATCTCTCCAGGCTCAGTGTTTTGAAACAATCTCATGGAGCCAAGGCTGGCCTCAAACTTACGATGTAGCCAAGGATGGCCTTAAATTCTGTGCCTCCATGTTTCAAGTGCTGTGATTACAGGCATGCTCCTCTGCCACAACCGGTTCATTAATGCTGGGAACCAAAGCCAGAGCTCAGGCATGCTGGGAGCGCGCACTGCCCACTGGTCACACCTCTGGTCCATTTTTAAGAGTTTGTACTTGGGATTTAATGGAGGCCACAGGGGCTGAAGACCCAAGCAGATCCCATCCCCACACCTGCAGATTCATGTTGTTTTTGCTGAGTGAGGCTGAGATTTGAGCCCAGGCTCTTCTGCAAACTTGGCAAGTGCTCAGCCACTGGGTCCTCTAGCCCTGCACCCTGTGGATGGAGATTAGCTCCTGTTGTCTGGGCTTCTGTGTGTTTTTGCTGGCCTCATTTTACCTCCTTTTCCCATAATTAACTTCCATCTGCAAAGGCCTGGCCTCTTGGTGGCCAAGGGTCAGGGAGGTGGCTTTTCTGGGCAACTGTTGGTACCACACCCTGTGGGGGAGGTCCCTTCTTTACCAGCTTAGCCAATAGCCAGAAAGCTGAAACTGGGGGACTGAACTGAGCCACGCTGCCAAGTTCTCCAGAAAACCTGGGTTTGTTCCCTGCCGGGCCACCAGAGGGACTTTGGGGTCACCTGTGTGCTCCTGGTGGATGGCACTGGTGTTTATAAGTGGGAAAACTGGGCTCTGAGGGGGAAAGACAGCTACACATGGCATCAACGCCAAGAAGGCACTGAGTGAGGATGTGGCTCAGACCTTCTTCTGGCTGCAGGACCCTGGACCCATGATGACCAGGTCTCCCTTTGCTGCATAGAGCAGGAAGCAGGGGGTGGAGGGCAGTGCATGGGAAGGTGGCAGGCTGGCTGTATGTGTGCCATACATGCTTCTTTAGAAAACCAGGTGAAGCTGGGCGTGATGGCGCACTCCTTTGATCCCAGCACTTGGGAGGCAGAGGCAGGCGGATCTCTGTATGTTGGAGTCTAGCCTGGTTGACAAAGAGAGTTCCAGGACGGACAGAGCTACACAGAAGAAACCCTGTCTGGAAAAGCAAAAACAAAACAAACAAAAAAACAACCAAACAAAAAGAAAGCCAGGTGAAGTTCTCCTTGAATTAATTTGTGTTGAACCCCACGCCTCTGTAGCTGGCCAATGCCTTGGAGTTCCAACAAGCTGAGTTTCCTCCCTGAGGTTAAGCAGCCGCACATTATCTAACACTATGCTTGTGGCCTTGTAAGGGGCCATGGGATATTAGACACACAGGATGTAAAAATTTGCAGTGGCTAGGAGTGGAGGGGCAGGCCTTTAATCTCAGCATTTTCTGGAACCAGAGGCAGGCAGACCTCTATGAGTTTGAGACCAGTGTGGTCTGCATAGTAAGTTCCAAGTCACCCAGGGCTACACAGTGAGACTATGTCTCTGAATGAATGAATGAATGATAGGGGCTGAGTGTTATGGCTCTGGTTTCAGTACTTGGAGGCAGAGACAGAAGACTCAGTAATTCAAGATCATTTTGGGCTGCAGAGTTAATTGTAGGCCAGCCTGGGCTACATGAGGCTGCCTCAGAACAAATAAAAAGTTCATAGGATAGAAATGGGAATTGTCCTTCATAGGTTGACAAAAAAGAAAGAAAATCAGGATGTGTCTGTTGACAAATACAATACAAAGAAGCTGGGGATGGCTTGTCTGTTCAGTTCTGGGGGTTCAGAAAGTCCCTGCCTGGGGATGTTGGGCCTATTGGTCCTGGGGACCACAGAATCCCTGCCCTTCATGAGCTTGTAGACTGCTGGGATGGCACAGGGCAGATTGTCACAGGACCCATGAGGCTACAGGTCGAGTCACAGGAGGCAAGTTTGTGAAGATCCCAGCTGTGTGCCTGCCTGTTGCTGGATCGTGGGCAGGTGGCTGTGGTGTTGAGCTTAGGGAGTTCGTGTTTTAGGAAACAAACTTCAGGAAGGTTTACAGAATGGAAGATGCTGGACCAGACCTGAGACCATCTGAGCGGCCCCAAGAACAGATGGTGTGGGGCTGGGGAGGGCTCTGCTGCGGGATTGCTTGGCTTCAAGCTCCTGCTCCTGGCCACCTGCTGTGGACACCGCTCTATGTGACCAGGGGGCCTCAGAAGGACAGTTCCCATCCTTTGATGGGGGATGGGCCAAGGATTCAGACAGGTCTTAGAGCAGTGGCCAGCACACAGGCCACACTTAGTGTGTGACTCATGAGCCTGAGGAGGCTGAGACGGAGGGTGGTATCCATGTCCTCCCACACAGACCAACTTCTGGGGATCTCCGTTCTCTAAGGAAGCCAGAGGTGGGTCACAGCCTGCTCCAAGGATGGGGATTTCCCAGGACACAGCAGTAGTTAACAGGGAGCCCCTTGCCCTAATGTAAAATTTAGAATTATAACAATGAGCCATACGTGATTTTAGTACCAGCACTTGGGGGGGCAGAAACAGTTGGATTTCTGTTAGTTCAAGACTAGCCTGGTCTACATAGTGGGTTTCCAGATTAGCCAGGGCCACATAGTGAAACCCTGTTTCAAGATGACGAAGACAATTGGTTTTTATTGATCATTTACCCCTCCCTCACTTTCAGCAGCCCCACGAGGAGTGCCTTCTCTTGCCCCTGCATACACTGACCTCAGCAATGTCATGATTTGTGATGCTGTGCCCTCATGGTGATTTGAAAGTGACAGCCATTCTGGAGATTCCACACTTTGGGTTCTGAGTTTGATCTACCCTGGGCTATCCATTCTTATACACTGTAGGTATTAAGACTGGTGTTAGAGCTGGGCGTGGTAGCGCACTCCTTTAATCCAGCACCTGGGAGGCAGAGGCAGGTGGATCGCTGTGAGTTCAAGGCCAGCCTGGTCTACAAAGTGAGTTCAGGACAGCCAGGACTAACCAGAGAAACTCTGTCTCTAAAAACCAAAAAAAAAAAAAAAAAAGACTGGTGTTAGACTACATTACCCAGCTGCAGGCTACAGTGAGCATTCCCAGCACATTTTAAGTGGGCCTAGTTGCTCTGTAATGTTTGTGAGATCAAGTGTGTTGATGCATTTCTCATGTGCTTATGCTACAATGGATTTATAGGGACTAGACCCTATGGTAAACTGAGGCACACCTATATTGCAGATGGGATATCCATGACTCAGACAAGCCAATTAAGTTGCCAAGGTCACACAGCTTTGTCTGGGACAGAACTGTGGTGGACTGTTTGTTCTGACTCTCCAAGCACTGTCCAGTCCACCAGGATATAGACCTGGGGTGCCTGTGCCTCAGTCTCCCCTGGTTTTTGACCTAGGCTTTGCCTCTCTTGGAATCCAAGACTCTAGGATGATGTGCAGGGACTCACAGGGGGAGGGTCCAAGCTTCATAGAAGAATGAGACCGCTAGATGCCTGTCCTTCATAAACCCAGGGGTTAGGAAGGTAGCTTACTGGAGGTAAAGGGACAGGAAACAGTCAGGTAAACATCAAGACAAACAGGATGTGTCTGTCTTCGCCCAGCCCCACGCCTGTTTTCCTGTCAGCCATCTGAGGAGGAGAGGGGTAAGCCATCTCTCCAAGGCCTGCTTTCCTCATCCGTATCATGGGGGGGCCTGAGATCTAGTGCTTCCCTGGGAGAAGACGGGGGAGTTCATCCAGAGAAGAACCCACCCACAGTGGGTGTGCGATGGCCCGAAGCCTGATGAGAATCACTGTCACTGTAGAACACACATGGATCTCAGGGAATCCCCACCAGTGACTCACGTGGCAGGAGGACCCCGGTCCACCTGCTGCTCATTCTTTTCAGAGGACAGATGCTTAGGCTGCTGTGTTCCAGGGTGTCCATTCTGTTGAGGTACACAGATGGCAGGGACCAGCCTAGAGTGGCCAGTGGCCCTGGTTAGTTGGGAACAACTGAGGGATTTCTGTGTTGTGTGACTTCTGGGTCAGGCTGATCTCTCTGGACAGGCCCAGGCAAGGAGATTGGGCTCTCCCAAGGAACCTCATCTCTTTCTGTTCTGTGCCAAGTAAATGTTCTAGCACTGAGAGACATACCCCCAACCAGGGAGGCACATCCCCACCTCTTGGTTTGTTTATTTACTTTTATTCCTGAACTTGGGTTCTTCCTGCCTCGACCTCCCCAGTGCTGGGATTAAAGCTATGCATCAGCATGCCTTGACTATATTTTCAAAAAAAGAAATTATTTAATTTTTTACATTTTTACATTTACTTATTTATGTGACACAGGGTCTCTCGCTGTGTTATCTAGGCTGGTCTCAAACTACTGAGTAGCTGGGATGCCAGGAGCCTCCCCTCTGCTCACTCCTGCCCTGCACCTTCCCACCACAGGGAAGGGCTTCTCTGTTCTCTGGCTGCCCACAGGCAGGGGCAGCATGCTCATCTCCATGGCCCCCTGAGTCTGAGGTTTCCCTGAATCCCCCCAGGAGGTGTGTCGTCCACCATTACTTCCCTTCAGAAGCCAACATTCAGGACCTTCCTTGGGAGGAGGTCTTAGAAGCAGCGTGACTCATTTTATGTATGAGGCAGCCGAGGGTCAGAGAGGGCCCCCAGAGTGGGGTAAATGTGAGATCAGGTCAGCCCCAGCTTTACCCTGGGCTGCAGGACAGAGGGCCATCCATCTACGGAGAGAGCCCCTTAGGGCTCCTGACCCTCAGCCCCACAGACCCTCCAAGCTGCCTTGTCCCCAGGAGCTGCAGGGCTACCCGCAGCAGAGCTCCCCACCCCCTTCTCTCAGGAAGTGGTTGAGTCTCTGCCTTCCAGGAACCAAGGGGAGGTAGCGAGGTGGCGGTGGTGTTGGTGTCGTAATGACGACATGTACCTCAGCACCAGTGACTTCTTCCTGCATTGCCCTCCCCACAGGAGAGTGGGGCTGAGGCGAGGCCCTGTATTTCTCCCCTCAGGAGAAAACCCTGCTCAGCAAAGCAAGAGCCCGTCGCCAAGTCACACAGCTAAGATGGAGTGTTTGAACCTCTTCCCGCCCTACACCATAGTCTGCTGCTCTTTCTAAGACCTTGGTGGTTCACGAACAACGAGGGTGTGGGGGAGCTGGCCTGTCACCTCAGTCAGGATTCAGGCCTCCAACCAGTCCCACAGGCCTGAGCACAGCCCTCTGCCAGCCAGTGCTTCTGCCCCTTCACTAGGGCTCCGTTCCCTCTTAAGCCTCTCTTGGTCTGGACCGGGCCAATCCTTTCCTGGGTGTCTTCTGGCAAGCTTCTTGGTGTCTCTCAGTCTGTTCCCGCCTCTGTACCAGAAGTAACCCTCCATGTAAGTACCATGAAGTTTGTTTTCACATTTTTTTTTTTTTTAGAAGATGTGATCAACCCGGGCTTGGTTGCGCACATCTTTAATCCCAGGATTTGGGAGGCAGAGGCAGGCAGATCTCTGAGAGTTCAAGGCCAGTCTGGTCTACAGAGTGGGTTTCAGGACAGCCAGGGTTGTTACACAGAGAAACCCTGTCCCGAAACAACAACAAAAGACAAAAAGCCCATGAAGATGCATTTTAAAAGCTCAATGCAATTCTAACTAGCCTGTGAGAGAGGTCAGATTGAGCATAGCAAAGAGGGACCCACAGGTTAGAGTCACCGGGTCCTTCCTTCCCTCCTGTCTGTCCCATGAATGAAGGACCAGGGAAGGATACGGAAAATCATGGGTGTAATGCTGTCCGACGCAGAGACACCATTGGAAGGGTTGTGTACCAATAAGGGATACCGTGTGCAGGGCACCAACGAGTACCTAGACCCTGCCACTCACCACAGTGTTCTTAGGGGCTGGACCCTGATTTCTGTAAACACTGGCCATGCCAGGAGGAGGTGAGGGGACAGGGAGATGGTGGCCTAATGGTGAGGGGCTGTTATTCGGGAGGACAGCGATCCCATTCACAGACAAGTCTGGACGCTGAGCTCCCTGAGAGGTGAGCTTCCTCCTGGAAGCTGAGCTTGCAGTTGATGGCTCTGGGCCCTGAAGAACTTACAAGGTGAGCAGCCAGAGCAGCTGACCTTGTCTGAGAGCTGGCTGTGGCCCGGCTCTCATGACATCCCCACAGTGCCTTTGTCATTCCTGTGGTCCAAGCAAGGACACAAAGGGAACAGGACAGAGGAGAGATGCTGGGAAAAAGATGAATTAGGGGGAGAAACAGCATAGTCCTCAAGAGCACTTGCTGCTCTTCCAGAGGACCTAAGTTCAGTTCCCAGCCCCACATCTGGCAGCTCACAACTGCCTGTGACTCCAGCCAGCTCCAAGGGATCTGACTGGTCTGGCCCACACAGGCACCTGCACTTAGGTTCACATATCCCAGCACATCCTGAGAATAATTTAAAATGCTTTAAAAACTTTTTTTAAAGCTTTTTTTGAGATTATAATTACATCATCTCCCCCTTCCTTTCCTCCCTCCAAGCCCTCCCATATACTGCTCCTCACTTCAAATTCATGGTCTATTTTTTCATTAATTGTTGTTATATGCATATATACATTTATTCTTAAATATAACCTGCTCAGTCTGTATAATGTTACTTGTATGTATGTTTTCGGAGATGTCTATTCGGATAACCAACCAGTGTGCTCTCTCCTGGGGAAGACAATTTCTCCCCATGTCAGTGTTCCTTAGTTGCCTTGAAGTTCTTGTGTAGGGACGAGGGCTTTCCCCTTTCACTTTGGCATGTTTATTGTTGTCTTCCTTGTTCAGCTCAAATTTATGTTTTTTAAAAAAAGTCGACAAAGACCCTCCAAACCCTCTGGAGGACTGGGAAAGACTGTGTGGGACAGGAAGGGGACAGAGAGATGGTGGGGGGAGTCGGGGCTAAGGAGGAGATTTAAGGACCAACCAGCTGGCTTTGTCCTTGGACCAACGTGGGTTCTTCTGCCCAGCTGTATTGTGAGTGCAATGCCTGCTGCTCTGTTTATAGCTTGTTCTCAAGGCTCTGTTAATACCTAAAACAGACACTGAAGGCTGGTGAGATGGCTCAGCTGGTAAAGGCAACTGCTGCCAAGCCTGAGGAACTGAGTTCAAATCCCTGGGCCCACAGGAGAGAACCGATTCCTACAGGTTATCTTCTGACCTCCACCTGCACTCTGTGGCTTGTGCATGTACACGCTTACACAAAATAAATAAAACAGACAAACCTAGATATTAAGGAGAACTAACACAAAAATGTGAATGCTGGGGGCTGGGGAGATGGCTCAGCCATTGGGAGCATTGACTGCTCTTGCAGAGGTCCCAGGTTCAATTCCCTGCTGGTCTGTTTATAACTTGTTCTCATGGCGGCTCACAACCACCTGTAAGTCCAGGGCTGGGGCAGCCGATGCCCTCTTCTACACACTGCGTGCAGGTGTGCACAGACACACATGCAGGCAAAACACTCATACGCATAACATAAAAATAAACGTTTTTTTTTTTTTTTTTTGGTTTTTTGGTTTTTCGAGACAGGGTTTCTCTGAATATCTCTGGCTGTCCTGGACTCGCTTTTGTAGACCAGGCTGGCCTCGAACTCACAAAGATCCGCCTGCCTCTGCCTCCCATAAACGTTTTTTTTTTAAAGAAAAGTGAACATAGTAAATAAGATTTGGCACACCTCTGCCACGCCTTGGCAAGAGGATTGCTTAGTCCAAGGCCAGCCTGCACTATAAAGTGAGTATCAGGCCAGCCACACTTAAAGACCATCCCAAACAAAACAACAACAAAAATGGAAATCAAAACCCATTTACTATGCCCCCATGGATTGTTTTGGGCACAAATAATTTTATTTTATTCTTTGTGTTTATTTTTGGTTTTGGAGACAGGGTTTCACTATGTGGCCCTGGCTGGCCTGGAATTTGCTATATAGATCTTGCAGTCTTGAACTCACAGAGATTCACCTACCTCTGCCTCCTGAGAGCTCATTTTTTTATATCCTGTTTTCAGGTTTGGGGAGTAGACCGAGGACCTCCCACGTGCTCAGCAGGCTCTCTAATGCTAAGGCATATTCTCCCCTACTTTCTTCTTCTTAGGGGGGCTTTTTGATTTTTTTTTGGTGGGGAGAGAGTTTGAAACAAGGTCTCATGTAGCCCAGGCTGTCCTCAAAATGACTATGTAGTTGAGGATGACCTTGAACTCCTGTCTCTGCCTCCCAGGTGTTATGATTATAGTCATATGCCACCATACCCAGACTCTTCAGGCTCCTTTAAAATTTTTATTTTTATATATAAAGATACTTATTTTCTTTCTTCCTTCTTTTCCCTTTCTTTCTACATCCTGACCACAGTTTCCCGTCTCTCCTCTCCTCCCTTAATTTTTTTTTCTCTTGAAACAGAATCTCATTAAGTTCCAAAGCCTGGCCTTGATCTCACTATTGTAGCTTGGCCTACTGCAAATTTGTAGTTCTTCAGTCTCAGGCTCTAAATGCTAGGATTATAGTCATGAGCCTAGTATAAATAAAATATTCTAGGGCTGGAGAGACAGGTTGGTGGATAAGAGTACTGGCTACTCATCCAGTGGACCAGGGTTTGATTCTGCTCCCACGTGGCAGCCAACAACTGCATCTCCAGTTCTGGAGGATACAACACCCTCCTCGGACGCTGCACAGACATCCAAGCAGGCAAAACATCCATACACACAAAAATAAAATGAATAGATTATATATATATATATATATTCACTGATCATGGTAGCTCATAATCTCAGCACTCAGGAGGTTGAGGCAGGAGGACCATTATTTTGAGGACAGCTAAGGTGAGACTTTTGTCTCAAGTAGAATAAATAAATAAATAAAATTAAGAAGTAAAAAAAGTAAATAAAGAAGAAAAAAAGAAAGAAAAAATTAAATAAAAAAAAATGCTAGCCGGGCAGTGGTGGCGCATGCCTTTAATCCCAGCCCTTGGGAGGCAGAGGCAGGCAGATCTCTGTGAGTTTGAGGCCAGCCTGGTCTACAGAGCAAGTCCAGGACAGACAGAGCTGTTACACAGAGAAACCCTGTCTCGAAAAAAAAAATGCTAGGAAGGTTACTGAACCTCCTCTGATGGTTGTATGTATTATTTGTGTGGACAAGCACAAGGCTTCTAGCCAAGGGTGCCACCTCAAGAAATGTCCGACATCACACTTCCTGCCCTGGACCCAGTGCTGCCTGTGAGGGGTCCTCAGCAAGCACAGGCTGACACCATCCCACTTCTCTGCCCCTGTCTCCTCAGGTACCATGCTTCCACGTTTCCTTCTGTTTTTGACCGTCTTGGGCCCTGGCAACAGCCTTCGGCTGTGGGACACCTGGGAACACAGAACCAAGGATTCCTCAACCCCTGTGCATCTCCGGGAACCGAGACAGGTAGAAGGGGGTGATGACGATTTAGAGGAGACTGACTACCCAGAAGGCACAGAACCCCCAGAAATGCTGATAAATGTCACCAACACTGTGGCTGCTCACCCTGAGTCTCTGACCACCATGGCCATGCTAGAGCAGAGAGTTTCCATGGAGACTGGAACCTCTGAGTCAGTCACTGCGAAGGTTGCCACCACCGGCCCTGCTGGCCCAGATGCAGGAGGGCCAGCTGTTGGGATGCTGAGCACAGAATCTACCAGAGAGTGGAGGCCCACCACAGTGATGACCATCCAACCAGGGCCCAGTGAGGCAGGGACTTTGCAACCAGCACCCAGGGAGGCAGAGACCTCAAAACCAGTACCCAGGGAGGCAGAGACCTCTCAGCCAGCGCCCAGAGAGGCAGAGAACTCTCCGCCAGCGCCCAGGGAGGCAGAGACCTCTCCGCCAGCGCCCAGGGAGGCAGGGACCTCTCCGCCAGCGC
>CAJQZJ010018538.1:3707072-3725232 GCA_907164525.1 Lophiomys imhausi | reverse complement strand
AGCGCCCAGGGAGGCAGGGACCTCTCAGCCAGCGCCCAGGGAGGCAGAGACCACCCAGCTTCCCAGGAACCAGGTTATAGAAAGTCTGCTTACAAAATCGGCAACCACAGAAGTCCCTTCCACAGAGCCCACTGCCATGGAAACAGTGTCCACAGAGTCTAGTGACTCTACCATTATCCTTGAGGCATCTGTGACTCACAGGGACAATGATGTATCCACTAACCACTTACCTGACACTGGCTTGAAGAAAGGGCTGATTGTGACCCCTGGCAGTTCTTTGGTCCCAACCCCTCCAGAGACCTCGGACCTCATCCCGGTGAAGCAATGCCTGCTGGCTATCCTCATCTTGGCTTCTCTGGCCACCATCTTCCTTGTGTGCACGGTGGTGCTGGCTGTCCGCCTCTCCCGTAAGAAGCACATGTACCCAGTGCGGAACTACTCCCCAACTGAGATGATCTGCATCTCATCTCTGCTGCCTGAGGGGGGAGAAGGAACCCCTGTCACAGCCAATGGGGGCATGCCCAAGGTCCAGAACCTGAAGACAGAGCCCAGTGAGGGCCGAGATGGGGATGACCTCACCCTGCACAGCTTCCTCCCTTAGCCTCTGCTGCCTGGCCACCTGACCAAGACTTTCGTTGCCTCTATCCTCAGTGCCTGTCCACTGGTCACCAAAGCTACAGATCTGGTCTTCCTAGGTAAAATTTGTCCACGGGAATCTTTAGGGAAGGGACTTTGGAGTAGCCCAGTCAGGGCCCAGAGCCCCCAAGATCCTATGGTTCCTGCTTCGTCATGGAGCCTGGTGGCCTCCAGGCCAAGGACCACACACAGTAGCAGTTAATACTGTCCACTCATCCCCTGTTTCTTCCAGGATCCCCCTCCCCAGTGCCTCCCACTGCTGTACATGTCCCTGCAGGTCACTGACACCCTGTCCACATACAGAAGAAAGACTGAGTTCCCTTACCCAAGTCCCAAAGCCATTCTCTCGGTTGCCATGGTTGCCTGGTAAGAAGAGAACACTGGGGGAAGCTGCCAGAGAGCAAGTTTCCCAAGACCATGTCTGCTCCTCTACCCCAGTGAGGGGCAGCTTGGCTTTCCTGGGCACCTGGCTTGGAAGGATGGTCCTTCATTTGGGTCTGTGTGAACCAATGAGCTTTCCTCTAGTGACTGTGACCTCACACTGTGTCCCGGCACAGCATAGGCACTCAATAAAGTGTCATAACGAGTGTTGGCTGAGTCCTTCACATGCTCAGGCTGCCACTCCAGGCAGTTTTCCCAAAGGGCTCTTAGACAATAGACTTTTAGTACATCCTTGGGCAACCCCAAGGGGGGGAATGGAGGGCTTACGCTGGATGTGGGAGCATGTACCTGCAATCCCAGCACTAGAGAGGTAGAGGGTTATCCTTGTCTACACAGCAAGTTTGAGACCAGCCTGGGCTACCTGAGACCCTATCTCAAAGAAAACTAAAACTGGGCCTGGCTGGCTGGCTCAGTTGGCAAAGATGATTGCTGCCAATCCTGATGCCCTAAACTCCATTGGTGCCTGTGTGGTGGTGGGAGAAAACTGACTCCCCAAAAGTGTTCTCTGACATCCACACTCACACACAACAAAGAAACAAAACAAAGCAAATAAACACACCAGAGAACCTTGCTGAATATACCCATACCAAGGTGGGCCAAAGGAGGTGGGTCCCTTAACTCTCAGACAAATGTGCCTCTTGGTGCCCACATGGTCCTGCCTGGAAACCTCTCTCCTCCCCTGCAGTGCCCATCCCCACTAACATCTTCTAGCAGACCCTCACCAGTGGCAGAGTCTGCCAGCTGAGACACTTCCCAGCTGTCACCCATCTCCCAGGCACCTCCATGGGCTGTTGCCGAGAGTTTGGGGTTGGCCAATTAAAAAAAAAAGATTTTTTTACTTTTATGTACATTGGTGTTCTTCCTGCTTGTGTGTGTGTGTGTGTGTGTGTGTCAGATCCCCTGGAACTGGAGTTACAGACAGTTGTGACCTGCCACATGGGTGCTGGTAATTGAACGTGGGTCCTTTGGAAGAGCAGCCAGTACACTTAACCACTGAGCCATCTCTCCAGCCCCTGGCCAACATTTTTCAGGCTAAGATGGTGAGTATATATTTAGGCTGTGTGCTCCATGCCACCTCTGCTGAGAATTCCCACTTTGTTCTCTAAGCCACAAAAGACCGTGTGGTAAATGATGGTGGTACCGTGCTCTCTCACAGGGAGCTGGCTCAGTAGGCAAAGCACTTGGGAAGTTAAGTGTGGTGGTTCAGACTTTAACCCCAGCCTGGCTGGCAGCAGACACAGGCAGTTCTCTGGCCAGCTAGGGTCTCGCCTACCTCAGAAACTTCAGGCAAGTAAGAGGCCATCTCAGAAGAAAGACAACTCCCGAAGAACAGCTAAGATTGTCCTCTGGCCTCCATGTGCAGCGTACATGTACACACGTGCACACCAACATGCTCACACAAGCACACACACCTTTATAACAGGCAGCAAGCTGGATCAGGCTCTGTGAGTTTGTTGACCACTACTTACAGGACAGGGTGACACGGGGTCATAGTTTTGCCAGCTTTCTGACCTTAGCTTTAGAGTCATGTTCCAAGAGCCCACTTAAACCCCGCCAGCCAGGAGGGCACTAAGAAAAGACTGTATCTTGGAAGAGAGGGATCCAGACAGGAGGAGAGCCCCAGGGAAAGGCAGGAAGGAACATGGCAGGTGACGGGACTGCCATCCCGGGGGCAGAGTACGGAATGGTAAGATGTCCCAGAGTCTGGAGGTGGCAGGGTCTACTGCTTCCTCCTGGACCTTCAGAGGAGGTGGGCTGGCACAATGAGCAGATCGTTTCCCCTTTGGATCAGAAACAGTAGTGTGGAGGATTCACAGACCCAGCGGCTACAGGATTTGAGGGTCCTCTTCCAGGGCAGCTCTATGAGAACTCAGGTGTGTTTTCTTGCTTCCAAATGGTTCACGCTGAATGAGAGAAACAGCCACCAGGGGGTGCTGGCCAGCTGCTCCTGGAGGTTGAAGGTGCGATGAGGAGCCAGGCAGCCTGGGGTTTTGCCTGTGGATGCTCTTGGCTTTTCTGGTAATATATTTGGTAAACATCTGATTCTCAAAACTTGACACGTATGCCTTGGGCAGATTCAAGATGATCTTGCACGAAGCTGTTCTCCCTGCCCCACCTCTGTGTCCCTGACCAGGCTGAGCCTGGGTCAGCCAAAGCACCCCTGAGCAAACACAGGTCTACAGCATCTCCTTGAACCCCTTAAGCACCTTCGAAGGAGACCCTCGAATGTTTTCCACTTCATAGAGGAGGAACGGGAGGTTTAGAGACCTGGACTCCCAGTCCCACCCCCATCACCCAGTAGATCTGGGAACCCAGGCCCTGCATGCTCATCTACCCTCCAGATCATGGTGGGGTTCTAGGGGAATCCTATGCCTCAGAGACTTGCCCTGCTGACCTTCCCTGTCTCCTGGAAGTCTCTCTTGTTGTCCCTTAATTGCTTCTTGGAACAGAGAAAAGGCAAGGTTTCTTGGAAGAGGGACGGAGCAGAACCCAGTCCCTCTTTGTAGCGAGCCCGGTGGAGCAGAGCTGTGGAGCCTAGCACAGAGCGGGCTGGCATTTATTCAGCCCTTGAAGCATACCTAACACTTGTCTGTATGATTTCATTCAGGTCCCAGGGGCACTGCACAAGAGGGGTGCAACGATCAGCCTGTGCCGCTGCCGGAGAAAGGAGCTCAGACATTGGGAGCATACAGGTTGCATTTCCAAAAAGCCAGAAGAGGCAGAGACGGGGTCGGGCAGGAGGAGGGGTTGGGCAGGAGGTGAAAGTCAGGCAGGAGGTGAAAGTCAGGCAGGAGGTGAAAGTCAGGCAGGAGGTCCGGAGCTATGTTTATGTCCTCCCCATTGTGTCACTGGCTGCCCTCTCCCACCCACCATGTGGGTGCTGACAACTGATACGGGCAAAAACTGAACTTCTCATTCCTGTCTGCTACTCACACAAGTCTCAGGGTGTTAGAGTGTGTACTAGCGTGGGCCTAGGGGTGTATGTGTGAGGGAAATGAACAAGGCAAGGGAGGGGTATCCAAAAGAGGAAGCGTTGCTACACTGGGAGGGGAGACTGAGGCCAGCTGAACCAGATCGTGGATGCGAAGGGATGGCGGAGAAACACGTGGGAGACGCTGGAGTTAGAGAGGATGGGAGGAAGAGCAAGCGAAGACCTCAGGGTCTTGGGCCCATGGGAAAGGCACTGGGGGGTGGGGAGGGTGAGGAAGGGAGAGGTCCCTTAGCTGGTTTCAGCCTCGTGGCTCTCCCTCAGGTGCTTCCCTGAGACAAATGCTATTTGACTCCAGCAGCCATCAGGGGAAAGTACAGGGAAAACCTACTGAGGGTCACGAAACCAAGACTAAAACTAAAAAGGACTACAGCACCCAGCTGGATGTGGGAGAGGCTAGGGAGCTCAGCGTAGCTGATGGCCTCGCAAAGGGTGAATCTTCTTTGGAAACCAGCAGGACAAACTCCCATAAAGTTCACCACAGTCACTGGACAGCTTGGGAAACCCACCCTTGCCGGGCAGTGGTGGCGCACGCCTTTAATCCCAGCACTTGGGAGGCAGAGGCAGGCGGATCTTTGTGAGTTCGAGGCCAGCCTGGTCTACAAATTGAGTCCAGGACAGCCAGGGCTACACAGAGAAACCCTGTCTCGAAAAACAACAAAAAACAAAACAAAAAAAACCCACCCTTGGGCATTTACCCAATGGAATGCAAGCACTGTACAGTGTGGTATGTGTAACCGAACTTTTAAATTATTATTTAACACTTATTTATTTATTACTAAATTCACTTATAACAAACACCAACAATTTCTTAACTATTAATCCTATAAATTCCTGCAATCCCTTTAACCTATCCACTAAACCTATTGATAATTATTTTTCTAACCTTTTAGAATGATACAGTCTCTGGGGCAGGTCCTCAGTCATCAGGAACACAGTCTTTTTTTTTTTTTTTGGTTTTTCGAGACAGAGTTTCTCTGTTTAACACCTCTGGCTGTCCTGGACTCGCTTTGTAGACCAGGCTGGCCTCGAACTCGCAAAGATCCGCCTGCCTCTGCCTCCCAAGTGCTGGGATTAAAGGCGTGCGTCACCACCGCCTGGCTAGGAACACAGTCTTTGTTGTAGATTCTTTAACACACTTAGCAGTCCTTTTTCTGGAGCTCTCAGATGCAGGTTCGTCAGGGTAAGTTGGTTATTGCAGTCTCACCTTAAATAAGGCTTCATGCTTTCTTCTCTGTGGGAGACCCCAGCCGTCTGCAGGCCAACTTACTTCTTTTGAATCAGGAACTCAGCTGCTCTGCCTCAGTCCTTAAAGCCAGGCACAGTTTCCCCTAGGCCACTGTTCGGACAGGTCAAACCCCTCTAGGCAAAAGCTGAGCCACAGGGTTTAGTCCTTGGCCTTTTGGTGTCTTGCTCAGGCTTTCTTTGCTCACCGGCTTCTTTCTGCTTCAGGAAGAGAGCTGGCCATCAATGGCCAGCCCTTTTTTCAGCAGGACTCTTGGAGCTCTCTCGCATCAGGGGCCTCTTCTCTTTCTGGGCTCCATGCACTGTCCTTAAATAGGAGGAACTCTGTTTCAGCTTAATTTGGGCTCCGCCCACTTAGCAGCTGAAAACAATGTCTGGCCAGATACTTTGTTTTTCAGTCTATTGAGTCTTTCCTGTTTTTCCTGACTTCAACCTTGTTTTTCAGTCTATTGAGTCTTTCCTGTTTTTCCTGACTTCAACCTTGTTTTTCAGTCTATTAAGTCTCCTGTTTGTTTCCTGTTTTTAGTCCACATGCTGATAATGCTCTTCATGCCCCGAATTAAGAGACAGTATCAGAAACCCCTATATATTTTCTAAATCTAATTTATCTAACCCCCTACAGGTATGTCCATAAGGTGGATCAGTACTCAGAGAAAACAAGAGTAGATCCCAGCACGCCTAACCCTAACCCTGATGAGCTCACTCACTGAGCGGTAGAAGCCAGCCACAAAGGCTGTGTGTAGAAGGTAGGTTCCAATGACACTTTCATGTTAAAGCTTGACGACAGTTCTATCATTTTACCTCAAAACCTTAATTTGGCCTAATGTTCCTTGCTCTAACCAAAACATCTGTTCTAGACTGGTAGCTCCCCATCATGAGACCTCGAAAAACCCTCAGATGCCTATGATGTTAGACTTAGCCAATCAGCTTAAAGGTCAGACAGCACCACTTTGTCTAGATAGCCTGAACATTGCAAATACACCTATTTGTGTGTTTTCCCATGTAAATGGACCCTGAGAAGTTCCCAGAGTCGCAGTTTGACTCCCAAGTTCAGGCTGCGTCACTGATTAATCAGTCTTGAGGTGTGTGTTCAATAATCATCCACATCTAACTGAGATTTGTATCTGAGTGGTTTGTGTGGCTATTCCTGAACCCCAGCAGACACAACATCCAGGAAGAGGCTGGAGAGATGGCTTGGTGGTTAAGAGGACCTGGGGGGGTGAATCTGCCCTTAAGAGAACTTTCTGTTATTTCGGAGGACATGAGTTTAGTTCCCAGCACCTGGGTCTGGTCTGTACAGTCACCTGTAACTCAAGCTCCACGGGATGCAACGCCCTCTTCTGGCCTCCCTGGGCCCTGCACTCATGCACATATGCTCATACAGAAACACATCCACATGTATAATTAAATTAAATTAAATTTATTTTAAATATTGTTAAAAGTTCAGAAGGCCTGGGGAGAGGGCTCAGTGAGTAAAAGTATTTGCTAAGCAAGCCTTAGGATCCAAGTTTGAATCTCCAGTCTTCCGAAGTTCAGAATCCCTCCTAAGGAATGGTGCTGCCCATAGTAGAGGGTTCCCCTGTTGGAGGCAATCCCTATGGACATGCCCACAGGCCAACCAACCTAATCTAGACACTTCCTCATTGAAAGTCTTCCCAGGCTAATCAAAATTAAACATCACAGCCACTTAACTAAAGCCAAACAGCCTGAAAACCAGAGATCTGAATTTAATCTGTCTCTCTCTCACACACTCCCTCTGTGTGTGTGTGTGTGTGTGTGTGTCTGTCTGTCTGTCTCTTTCTCTCTAAGCATGATGTTTTTTTCTTGCCAGGTGTGGCGGCACACACCTTTAGTCCCAACATCAAAAGGCAGAGACAAATGGAACTCTGTGAGTTCAAGGCCAGCCTGGCCTACAAAGAGCTCCAAGATAACCAGAGCTACATAATAGATATCCTGTCTCAAAAAAGCAATACATAAATAAAATAAAATATAAAAAGTGAAAAAGCATAGTGTTTTATAAAGTTTAAAAGCCCCTTTCAAAGTTTAGTTAGCTCAGGATTAAACTCTTTTGTTAATTTTGAAAGAATTTTAAATAAATCTTTTTTGTTTTATTTTTTGGCTTTTCAAAATGGGGTTTCTCTGGATAGCCCTGGCTGTCCTGGAAATCACTCTGCAGACCAGATTGGCCTCAAACTAACAGAGATCTGTGGTAAGAGTTTTGTTTGTTTAAAAAAAAAAGTTATGAAGCCAGGCATGGTGGTGCAGGTCTTTTGTTCCAGCACTGGGGAGGCAGAGGCAGGCGGATCTCTGTGAGTTCGAGGCCAGCCTGGTCTACAAAATAAGTCCAGGGGCAGCCAGGGCTACACAGAGCAACATTGTCTCAAAAAACCAAACCAACACAGTAAACAGTTATGAGAATGTTTTTGTTTAATCCCGGGTGTGAGGCTGCTTAGGTTAAGGACACAGGTATAAACTGTTAATTGTGCCTCCTGAACTAGCAGGAGCGTGTCTTAGCCAGCTGCAGTATGTGAATTCTGAGGACTGAGGGGGAAAAAGCCAGAGCCCCAGGAAGTAGGGGTCTGCAAAGAAGAGAGAGGGATAAAAATCCAGAGTCCTGAGGAGAAGGGGGTGCTACAAAGAAGAAAGAGGTGCCGCTCCCCCAAACTGTTGCTTGTTCTTCCTGCTGCTGCTTCCTGGTCTGCTGGACTTCTGGATATTATGATACTGAGATTGGTATTGCCCCTAAAGAACCCAACAACCCTAACCAGCAGGAAGGAGCTCAAAGAGACCCTTGTCCTTTCACCTTTAACCTTCTTTCTCCCCCACCTAGTGTTGGGGGGGTTGGAAGGAACAAGGGTTGGAAGGAAGGTAGAAGTGTAAATATAGTAAGTTAGAGTGAATAATAAAACAAAAATTAATAATAAAAGCCACCTTGTTACAGAGATCTGTCTTCTACCTCCCAACTGCCAGGATTAAAGGCATGTGCCACACTGCCTGGCTTAAATCTTATTTCATGTGAACGTAAGTTTATGTGTACCACATGTGTATGTATAGCCCAGAGGATGTCAGATCCCCTGGAACTGGAGTTATACAAAGTTGTGGACTCCTTGATGTGGGTGCTGGGAAGCAAACAGTCCTTTGCAAAGGCAGTAAGCACCTTTAACTGCTGGGTTAACTCCTCAGCTCCTAAAGATCTGAGATCAACTATGACCATAACCTGGCTCTCAGATCAATGGGTGGGAACCCCCCAAATTTCTAAATTGCTAAGTCAGGTCCTGGTCTGATTTCTCAATAACAACAAGATTACTCTCCCAGAGAACTTTGAGTCCACAGCAAAGGTGGGGAAAAGTTGCTATTGTGCCCTGCCCACTGGTGGTGCCCATCTGGCGAGAGGGGAAGTGGCCGAGGGTGAGGAGAGCAGAGAGGCCACCTAAGCCCACCAGCTTTGGGTTAAACTCTAGAAGCCCAGGGGCAGGGCACCACTCTCTCAGCCCCCATTTCCTCATCTGTGAATTGGGACGGTTAGTGTTAGTTGCTTCTGTATGGGTAGGTCCAAGGGGCAAAAAGCAGATCTGAGGGACTCTTGTGTTGTATGGCAGACAGTGACTCCAGATAGAGTTCCCATCTTGCAGCAGGAGCCTGCAGCTTGGTGAAAAGGGAAAGCCAAGAGACAGGATGTGGAGCCTCTTCCCAGAGGAAAGCATGAGCTGCTGTGGTTTCAACATGTTGAAAAGAACCCTGAAATCCACATGTTAATGTTATTAGGAAGTGGGGCTTTTGAGAGGTAATTGGAGTTCGATGAGGATATGATGGTAGGGTGCCATGGCAGCATTAGTGGCTTTATAAGAAGAGGAAGAAAGACTCTTCTACAGAGTCCTGCCTGTCCTGGAATTCACTATGTAGACCATTCTGACCTAGAACTCACAGAAATCCACCTGCCTCCACCTTCTTAGTCTGGGATTAAAGGCATGTGCTACCTTAAAAGCCCTGTTGAGCTCTTAAGGCCACCATTTTTTTTTTTCATGTCAACAGTCAGTCCCCAGGCACAGATGGAGCATGTTTGTGGGCAGGAAGAGAGATTCATTTTCTTCTGCCGCAGCCTCTGACTGCAGGGACTGCAGATGACCCCGGAACATTTAGAGAATAATTGTCAATTAAGTGAGGCAGCCCCAGTCTACCTCAATAGAATATTCTTCAAGAACCTGAACATGATGTTTTGAAGAAAATAATATGGAACCCAGTCATGGTGGTTCATGCTACTTTAGCACTCAGGAAACTAAGGCTGGAGGATTGCTTTAAGTTCAGGGGTAACCTGGACTGTACAGCAAATGCTATGCCAGCCTGAGCTGCAGAGCCACACCTGATCTCAAAACAAAACAATAAAAACCAACAAGGAGGCTGGTGAGATGATTCCTATTACAAAGCCCATGAGTCAAGCCGGGCGGTGGTGGCGCACGCCTTTAATCCCAGCACTTGGGAGGCAGAGGCAGGCGGATCTTTGTGAGTTCGAGGCCAGCCTGGTCTACAAAGCGAGTCCAGGACAGCCAGAGATATTCAGAGAAACCCTGTCTCGAAAAACAAAAAAACAAAAAAAACAAAAAAAAACAAAAACAAAGCCCATGAGTCATCTTGTCACACAAACCTGACAACTGAGTTTGATCCCCCACATCCCACATGAAGGTGGAAGCAAGAAGTGACTCTGCAAAGTTGTCTTCTGGGTCTTCACATGTATGCCATAACATGTGTGTACCTGTACACACACACACACACACACACACACACACACACACACACACACACATTTTAAAAGATAAACATGGGGAAATATCCATTATATCTGTTAAATAAATTCTGAACCTGTTTTCTTAAGTTTTTTCTCTCATGGTTAGAAAAAAAAATTAGTGTGAAGACATCGTGGACCCAGTCTCCCCATGAATGGTACCATTGCCCAGATAGGAAATCTGCAGCAGCTTCACCTCTCAGGGGATGGATGTGTGGCCACCCTGTAGGTATCTTTGGTTGTCACAGCTAGGGAGGTAAAACAGCCATTTAGGGATGCAGCTCAACAGGGCACAGTGTCCCCCTACAGGGTGGTTCCCAGTCTCAAGGGTGCCTAAGTGAGGACCTGGCTCTGAGTCTCCTCACATAGCAGGAGAGACCCCAGAAGTTCCTTTCCAGTGATATGGAATCCTGAATTGACTTCTAGGTCCCCATGAGCTTGGCTGCAGAGTGACTTCTTGGTGATGGGAGGCTACAACCAGCTCTGCTGGTGGCTTTGGGCTGCAGAGCCCCCCACCATGGCCAAGGTTAGTGGGAGGTGAGAGCTACTCTGGGGGCTTGCACAGGAGCCCTCTCACGCCCCTGGCTCATTCCGGACACGTGATTGTCTACCCTTGGCTCTGGCCTCTGTGTGCCATAGAAGCACAACTTCACAACAGCCTCCATGAGTTCAGCAGTCCCTGTGGAGACACTAAAGACAAAGGTTCATGAGTGCGATCCCCTCAACTTATCAGGGGAAGTTTCTGGGCCCCAACTCTGCCCCTGTTCATTTTCTGACACACATCTGGTTCAGATGGCTAACAGAAGATACTGTTCTTCTCCTCTGAGTCCCCATTTCTCAAATGTGCTCCATGGTGCACATTTTTCTGCCTCAGGACCTTCACAGGTGCTGTTCCCAGTGCCTGGTGCACACAGACCAGACATCTGTGCGGCTGGTGTCTTTGAATTTCTTAGGTCTCATCTTGAACTCCAGCTTCTCAGATAAGACCACCCTAGCCGGCAGGGTTCACGCTGACAGCCCCTTTTCCTCATCCAGGTGCTGTGGATTTGTGCTGTGTGAGGGTTTAGTTCATACTCCCTATCACTATAAACAGCACACAGTAGGGATTCAGAAAACAGCTATGGAGCAAGGAAATAGGAAAGGAAGCTTTGCAGAAGGCTAAGAGGGAAATGGAACCCTCAAAGGGTCTCAAAGTCACAGTAGCTGGTTCAAATCCCAGCTCTGATGCTTACTTAGGGAGTATGTGTTATGGGGCAACTCCCTCACCTCTGGCCTCACTTCCACTCCTTGAAATGGAGAGAGGAGCCCTGGTACCAATCTGTGCCCCATCCCCCAGCCTCAAGGCAGTCAGAACCATCACAGGGACACCACCAGGCCTCACATCCCTCTCAGCCTGTCTGCCTCTGTGGTTTTAGGGAGCCAGACCCCGCCCTGCTCAGTGCTCTGTCTTTTGGCCTAAAATTAGCTCACAAATTCCTTGGCTGCCTGGCCCAAGCTTCTAAGCGACAATTCAAACCAGATGTTTCCAGCTGTTAGGACCCACCCCCCCTCAATCCTGGCTGACCCACACTGCTAGTCTATGTGCAGGCCCAAGAGGTTAGACTCAGGTGTGAGGGTCTGTCTGTTGTTCCACCTGCCCAGGCCCTGGGGCTGGGTGGCCAGTGGGAGGGCTGTGTGTGCAGCTGTCCGAGAATAGGACATTTCTCTAAAGATACAGTGTGTGGGGAGCTCACTGAGCGCTTAAGGAGTGGGGTCACTGGGCTGAGGTTGTTGCCTCTGCCTTGTGGAGCCATGCTGGGTGCTGCTACCCTGCCTCTGTGACCATCACCCTTAGTTCCCTGTGTGGCCCCTGTCACTCATCTGGGTGCCAAGGGCTCACAGCCTTCCCACAGGACCCCTTGTTTAACAGCAGAGGGGAAAGGCCCTGGCTGGTTGGCTGCTAACTATCTGCCAAGCTATAGACCTTCAATGCAGGCAGTGTGCTCTTGGTGACACCATTTGCTTCTCTGATCCCACCCTCATGGCCTGGTTCCACTTGGTAGGTGGTCTGAATGTCCTGGAAGAACCCTCTCTGTGTAGCTGCCCCTGGGTAACCCTTGGCCCAGAGGCAGAAGGCTGCCTGCAGGAGAAGAGCTAGTGGACCCAGCTGAGTCAGAGCTATGTGGTCAGGTGGAAGGAATCCAGGCAAGGACCAGAGGCCTGCATAGCCTTCAGGGGGTTGGTGCAGAGCCATTGTCCTGCCTGGAGATGGGACCCTGAATATATCTTTCTCTAGGTCCTTGAGAGAAAAGAATTGTGGGTATACAGAGGCTTAATGGAAGAAAGATGTGGCCAAGTTTTACATACACACACCACACAGCATGGCCAATATAGAGGACCCTTTCAAATGTCTGCAGAGCTCCAAGCCTGGCCCACTGCCTTCTGACTTCATGTTGTCCTGTGTCCACTTCACCCACTCTGCTCTGGCCATGTCTCCCTCACTCACTCCTGGATGACAACAGGTGGCCATACCCTGGGATCTTTGCATCACTCTCTGCTGGGATGGTTTCTCAGACTATCTCCCTGACCCCTTTCACCTCCTGGAATGTCACCTTCCCCCTTCTCTGAAGTAGGATTTGTACCACCAAGACACTGTCAAGTCATCTTTGAAATGGTCCACGACCTCTAACCAGAATGTAGGTTCCACAAGGACAGACCTGCATGGCACCTGTAAAATGTCCAGAACATGGGGGCAGAGAAGGGAAGCACGTTGTGGAGAGAGGCCTCTAGTCAGCAGGAGAAGTGGAGGGGATGTCCTGACACTGGGAACCTCAGGCCCCTCCCTGCTCTTAGACATACAGGGTCTGCATTTCCCACAGCACTGCCTGGGGTGTGTGGAGCAGGAGGGCAGTGCCAGCAGGGAGCTGGGGAAGTGAAGGCTGAGGCGATAGCCCCACAGCCACCAGCTGCACTGTTGACACCACCATGACCCGCAGTGGGTCTCATCAAGTGGATCCTTCCACAGGGAGGATGTAAATGTTTACAAGTTAGCCACAGCTGGCTGGCTACCCGGCCACAGGAAGTTATGGGACCCGGGTCCTTGAGCTGTATGTGTGTCCCCCTGCTGAGGGATGTGGGTTCTTAGGAACACTTTGAAGTGAGTCATAACCTGGACAGGCCGGTGTCCAGCTGTACTTCACCACGCTGGGTGTCCCTTGAATGGGACTCAGGCCTGAAGGCCACAGTATCTAGAACCGCTCTGTTCACTGAGCCCCTTGCCAGCCAGAACTCCCTAAGAGTTACTCTGACTTCTCAACCCACAGTTGAGTCTGCCCTTCGTTGTAGAACCACACAGACTATGGTGTTCCCTTGTTCTTTGTGTGAGGAGTTAGTTCTTGTTGTCCAGTTGTGGTTTACCATATGCACAGGGGCAATTCTTTGTTTTGTGTGTATGTATTTATTTATTTATTCATTTTTATTCACTTATTTATTCATATTTTATATATATATATATATGAGACGGGGCCTCATGTAGCCCAGGCTGGTCTTGAACTCACTATGTACCCAAGGATGTCTTTGAACTGATCCTTTTGCTTCCATCTTATACGATTACGGACATATGCCACCATGCCTGGTGTCTGTATTGCTGTGGATGAACTCAGGACCTGATGAGCGCTCAACCATTTGAGCTAATGTTCTATTGAGCTCTGTGAACTGGACACAGCCTAGCCACCTGAGTAGGGGACTGTCTTGTTGGTTGATGTAAAGGAGTCCAGCCCACTGTGGGCGGCACCATTCCCTGGTCAGGTGGTCCTGGGCTGTGTGAGAAAGCTAGGCAAGCCCTGGAAAGAATCCAATAAGCAGTTTTTTTGCCTCAGGTCTCTTCGTGATGGACTGTGACCAATAGGAGGGAAGATCTTTTTCTCCCCTAAATTGTTCTTGCTCTTAGTGTTTGTCACGGCAACAACAACACCAAACTGGTACTGCTACCTGCATCTCCAGCTTGTCACAGCCAATCTTGATGGTCACCTTGATCAGACTGACAAATCTAGTGATTTGTCCCTAGAGGTTTGTGAAACTCCACTTCTGGGAGTGGCTCTGAGGGCATCTCCAGAGTCCATTAGATCCTGAGGGCCAAGCTCATGGGTGAGGTGGGGGTGACAACCGGAAGTCAGTCAGGCTTTTGGGATGGCGGGCCACTTGGATGCCTTTAGGGCTAGATCTTGCTCCATCCTATATTCCTATTTTCTTGGATTCCTGTGTGTTGTGAAGTAAACAGCGTGTCTTTTCCACAAACTGCTTTCACCCCAATGTTCTGCACTGAAGTTTCTGAGATCATGAGCCAGAACAAAAACTTCCCCTCTTAAATTTTTCCATCAGGTGGCCACAGCAGAAAAAAAAAAAAAAACTAATATAGACCACACGTGTGCAAACTTCCTGCCAAAGACTGGGATGTTTCCAGTTTTGGGTCCACTGTAGAGAAAGCTGCCACAGACACTTGTTTTTTTCTGGATGTCTTCATCCTCTTGGGCAGATACCTGGGGTCCGATTGCCAGCTCACAGGCCAAATTTGCAATTCACTTTAGAAGCTAAGAGCTTTGTCCACGGCACCCAGCCATTTCTCTCTCCAATTGGCCCGGGACAGAAACTATACAGAAGATCACAGGATGCCCAGGAGTAGCTAGCCACCCTGGCCCGGCGGGGAGAGAAACTGATACAGAGCCTGGTTGTAGTATGCCCCAGTTTCCAGGCCCTGGGCACATGTAGATGCTCAATAAACAGATGAGCAATGGATGAATGCTGTTTGTTTTCTGATGCGAAAACTGAGGTCCAGGCTGGCTTTGTAGCACCCGTGGAGCTCTGGCCCAGTCAGACATTGCCACCGTGCCCCTTGGGAGCCCCAGGCAGGATGCTATGCCACGGGTATCCCTCCACAAGCCATCCTTGGGAGCCCCAGGCAGGGTGCTATGCCACGGGTAACCCTCCACAAGCCATCCTTGGGAGCCCCAGGCAGGGTACTATGCCACGGGTATCCCTCCACAAGCCATCCTTGGGTTGTGATGGTCCGTCAGCCCAGGCCTCTCTAGCCACATGAAAGGCCCAGCTATTTTTGCTTGGAAGGCAGGCCTCAGTACTCAGGGTTGTGTAATTAGATGTGGCCCTGACCCATGAGGGACTAGAGCTAGGGACTGTGGTAGGCAGGCACTTCCCAGAGCCCGGCAGTAAGAATCTCAGTGGAGACCCAGGCTAGGGGCGTTACCCAGTCCTCCCAAGCTCCATTGGCTAGGGCTGCTGAGCAGGGCAGTGTGGCTGCTAATTGCAAGGGTTCTGAAATGTTCCAGGCTGAACAAAGACCCTGGAACTGCTCTGGGCCTATGAAATTATGGGTTGCAAGTGAACAGCCCAGCCTGCACTCCATACCACAGGGCTGCCCACGCCCCATAGATGCCTCAGCAGGGCCCCACATGTGTCCCAGAAACCACGGGACGTGGTATGAGACACCAGGGAAGGATGAGGCTTCTCTTGTAGTGTTGGCTGACCAATGCCCGAAGGTGCAGAATCAGACGCCAGAGGTGTCATTCAAACAGCCAGTGTCATTTATCCAACCCCAGTGTGTTCCAGGCATGGTCCTACATCAGTGGTTGTCAGCCTGTGGGTCACGACCCCACAGGATCATATATCAGACATCCTGTAGATGAGATTTAGGATTTATAACAGTAGCAAAATTACGGTTATGAAGTAGCAATGAAATAACTTTGTGGTTGGAGTTACCATCGCATGAAAACTGTATTAAAGGGTCTCAGTGTTAGGAAAGTTGAAAACCACTGGTCTAGATGCTAGAGTTAGGATAGGGCCCCAAACATGCAAAGTTCTTCGTCCCTGCAGATCTGGCTCACTCACACTGGCCTGACAATATTTGGGAGCTGCCTCAGTGGCACTGTGCTCCTGGCAACCTCAGGGCCTTTGCACACTCTGTCCAGCTGCAGGGAACTCTCCTGCATCCGTGCCTTTCTGAATACATTCCCTCCATCTTTGAGGGCAACAGTAGAGTCACGCCCTACAGTAGAAGGACTGGACTACACACCTGTGGTGCACGTAGCCCTGAGCAACTCTTCCCAGCTCTCAACCCAGCGTGCAGCCAGAGGTCCCTTTGCGGTTCGCTTGATTATTGCAGTTCTCCTACCTCTTTTGTGAGCTCGGGCCTGCTTGCTCATCTCTGGCTCCGAGGACCTGACAGTGAGCTGGGTGCCCCAAACTCAGGATGACTCTCGGGATGTATCTGCAGAATGGAGTGTCTCCAGGTGGGAGCCTGAGGGCTGGCAGTGAGTGACCAGAATCGAAGCCAAACCCGTGTTTAGCTGTGGCCCAGGGGGAGCGCTGCGATTTGCTGTGGCTCGCCACTGGGCTCTTTTGTTTCTGCTCGTGAGTGGCACTTGCTGAGCATCCATAGGTTATAAGTGTGTTACAAGGTGAGGAAAGGTATACCTATGTGTGTGTGTGGTGTGGTGTGTGATGTGTGTGAGTGTGTGAGTGTATGAACATGTGTGGTGTGTGTGTGTGTGCGTGGTGTAGTGTGTGTGAGTGTGTGAGGTGTATGATGTGTGTGTTTGTGACTGTGTGTGGTGTGTATGTGTGAGTTTGTGTGCTGTGGTGTGTGTGTGTGTGTGTGTGTGTGTGTGTGTGTTCCCACAATCCCTTTCCCCAGGCATGTGGATGTAGGATAGGACAGGGGCTGTGCTGTGTGAATGGCCCAGTCAGAGGTGGGTCATTGGCCTGGTGGCGGCAATTTCAGATGTCTGGAAATAGGAACTGGTGGATCAGAAGGGGCCCTATGCCCAGGCTTCCATTGCCCCCCCCACTATGAGCCTCAGTTTCCTGTTCTGGTAAGGAGCATCACTCTCTCACATCTCCACAAACACCAACAGAGCTGTGTTCAGGCACTACGGTGCCAGGCTCTGCAGGGCAGTATCTCCCAGATGGCAGGGTATGGCTGCTCAGCACCTTTGGGGTCTGTGTCTTCAGGCTCAGCAGAAATGACCACATTTGCACTGAGCATGTTCAGACTTCTCCTTAACATTGTGCCCTTCCATAGCAGGGTAGAAAAACCACTTGTGCCTGAGCCACAGCAGCCGTTGGTCACCTGGAGGCAGCTCAGTGGCCCAGCAGGCTTACAGCCCTGGACCCCATGAAGTACACACAGGGGACTGAACTCCCAGCACTCAGGAGGTAGAGGTAGAAGGATCAGAAGCTCAAGAATATACTCGGTAACACGTCAAATATAAACCAGCCTGGGGTGCAGGAGAATGCTGTTGGGGGGATGCGGAAGAGGGGGTTCTGCTGCTGCACAGGTACTACGTAGAGTCGCTGGAGGGACTTGAGCATGTGTGGACACTGGCATCTGAGTCTGGAACCAGCCCCAACCAGCACCAAGGTAGTACCTTGTCTCCCTTGGAGCAGAAGACAGGAGTGCACAGACCCCTGATCTAGGGCCCAGGCTGTGTATACCCCGACCCTAGCTGTGGTAAGAGTTTTTGTTTCTTAAAAAACCCAGTTATGTTATGAGAATGTTCTTGTTTTGATCCTAGGTGTGGGATACGGGCCTGCTCCAGTTTGTTCACAGTTGTTAACTATAATTGTCTCATGCTCTAGCGGGGTGTGTTTAGCCAGCTGCAGAAAGTTTAATTCAGGGGACTCTGGAGAAGGGTATAAATGCAAGATCCCAGAGAGGGATGGGGGGAGGGAGTGTCACTCTGAAGAAAGAAGAGGCTGCCCTCCCAATACTGTTGTTGGCTAATTCGGCTGTTGCTGTTTGCTGGATTGCTGGGTACCCTGACAACTGAGATTAGTATTGCCCCCAAAAGAACCTGATGGCCCTAATCAACAGGAAGTAGCTAAAAGAGACCTACGTCCCTTTGCCTTCTAACCCTCTTTCTTTCCTACCTAGTTGGAGGGTTGGAAGGAACAAGGGTTGGAAGAGAGGTAGAGATTTAAGAACTGTAAAATAAAATAGCATATTTTAAAAAACAAACAAACAGCCGGGCGGTGGTGGCGCACGCCTTTAATCCCAGCACTTGGGAGGCAGAGGCAGG
>CAJQZJ010018538.1:3693722-3704915 GCA_907164525.1 Lophiomys imhausi | reverse complement strand
AAAAAAAAAAAAAAAAAAAAGAAAAAACCAAAAAATAAAAATAAAAATCAAACAAACAAACAAATAACCAGTGGGCTGGGGGCTGGAGAGGTGTCTCAGTGGTTAAGAGCACTGGCTGTCTTTCCAAAGGATCCGGGTTCAAATGCCAGCACCTACATGGCAGTTTGAAACTGTCTGTATTGGCTGGGCGGTGGTGGCATACCCCTTTAATCCCAGCATTTGGGAGGCAGAGGCAGGTGGATCTCTGTGAGTTCAAGGCTAGCCTGGTCTACAGAGTGAGTTCCAGGACAGCCAGGGGCTGTTACACAGAGAAACCCTGTGTCAAAATACCTTAAAAAAAAAAAAAAGCTACCTACTCCACCTTGGTCTACCCTACTATTATGAAGGCTTCCACAGTAAAGAGTGTTGTTAGTGTGGCTAGAAACCTTAAGTGGGGATATGATAGTCTGTGGTCACCCCAAGGGGCCTTCATCCAGGGGAAGGAAGAGGGCAGAGAACACTGGGCTGACTGCTTCAGCATTCTGCTGGACAAGGAGGGAGGATGGGGCCTGAAGCCAAGGCATGTAGGAAGCTTCTAGAAGTCCAATAAGGTTGAGAATTGGCCCCCTCCCTTAAAGACCAGATTTCTGGCACAAGTCCCTAGTCTGTTGAGAACAGGGCTTGTTCAATGGGAAGAGGCCCCAGGGAGATCTGGCTGCCCCGAAACTGATGACCAATCTAAGACGGGTTAGGGGTGACCAGGAACATCCTTGCTCTATTGCTTTGAAGTAAAGCGGAGGGGGCACAGGATGGAAAGACTATGTGTGTCCTTGGTAGACATCCTTCTTCTCTCTCCATGATGGTAGTGTGGGAATCAATTAAAGGGAAAGCAAGGAGGTTTGGTTGGTTCTGTGTTCCAAATGACTGCCCTCGTTTTGGACAGGAGTAGGGGCTGCTGGGACTATTGTAAGGCACATCCACAAAGCAGAGACCCAGCTCCTCACTGGGCAGCGATGAACGGACTCCTGGCCACCAGCCCTGCGCCTTCCACCAGGCAGGCACTCTGTCACCAGCCCTCCTTCCTGACCTCCCTCTGTCCACCTTGTGCCTCACTGTCAGCACACCGGCTCCTTTTTGGCCAAATGCTTTACCAAGCCCCCTTTTGCTCAGCTTGCTTACAAGTGGGGGGTGCCAGGCTGTATAGGCCTCCCTGCCAGGCTCCTCTGTGGGCCCTCTTCTGCCATGGAATCTCTTCCGGTTTGCAGGAGGGCAATGCACACCTCATGATGAATCTTGGTGCACATAGCTCTGAAAGCCTGTGAGCTCCTGGAGGTGGGGCTGTTTCTGCATCCTGTCTTGTTGGGACCTACTCAGCGCTGACCTTGTATGTAGGGGGGATCCATCAGGCGTTTACTGAAATAAACAAGTGAATGAATGAATGAATGAGCCCACGGATCGCTGGGCTCCCCAGGTCAGCTACCTGTGGTGCTCAGGGCCAGTTAGTTACCCTCCTTGGGAGCTAGCTGAACTAGTTGAACTCCCTCACCCTCTTTCCACTTCTGTGGAATGGGCTCATAATTTCTGTTCAAGCTACCCGACTGGGGCTTTGTGAGGCCTCAGTACACAGGATGCCAGTACCTCAGCTAGCTCCCTCTCATTCCTAAAGAATGGGGAAACTGAGGCCTGGGGAGGAAGGACAAGGCAGCGGCTGAACTCAGCACCATTAGGCTTGCCTGAAACACCCTCATTCCCGCTCTGCACCCTGAGCCTGGAAATCCTGAGTCACAGCTGGAATGGGCCATGCCACGGAGAGTTTTCCTTCCCACTTCCAGGGGCCTCAGAGCCTCCCAATCTCTTCCCCCAGGGAGTGTGGGGGATGGGAAGGACCTCAGCTCAAAGTTCTAGGGAAGCCCTTCTGGGAACACCTTTGTCTGTCTGAGTCTGCTCAGGAGACCTGAGGTCAGGAGGAAGCAAGCTCAGAGTGTGAGGAGGGTGGGACTGCGTGTGGCCCAGCAAAGTCCCGCCCCACACTGTCCCCACCCCAAGCCCTCTTAATGAAATCAAGCTGGCCCTCCAGCCCAGCGGGGAGGAGGAAGGGGGAGGGCCCGGAGGCCGAGGCGGGCAGGCACCAGCCAGAGCAGCTGGCGGCAGACGGCGGGCAGACTGTCGGACTGTCTAGCTGGCCAGGCTTGTCTACCTGGCAGTTGCACCCAGGCCTTCACTGGGAGCTGGTAAGTCCCAACCAACTGCTGGGGGCTCTTGGAGGACTTTGCAGAGTCCCTAAGTGTGTGTGCAATCTGAGTGTGTGCTCGAGGCTGTGAGCATGCATGTGATGTTTGCGTGTGGATGCTGGGGTCACCGGAAGAGTGTGTGCACACGGTTGGGACACGGGGTGGATGCCAAGGTGTCATTTCCAAGGCAAGTGTGCTGGTGGTGTGAACCTGCATTGTCCTGTGTGCTGCTGTAGGCTGTGCTCGAGATGTCTGGTGCACTGGTTGGTGTGCGTGTGCACAAGAGCTGGGGACTGTAGGAGCTTGCTGAAGTGTCTTGGAGTCTGTGTTGTGGGCTCTGGCTGCTGCTGCTGGTGGCGGTGTGTGTAAGCTTATGACTAGGTTCTGAGGCTTCAGTCTCCTTCCAGGCCTCTTCTCGAGGGGCCCAGGTCCCTGTCCTTGGCAGCCCCAGGGGAATAGGCTGCAGATACAGGCATCAGCCAGAGGCCCCCTCCCCCAAAGTCTCCTAATTGAAGCCAGGTTTCCATGGCCTGCCTGCCTCTCATCACTAGCCACCAGTTTCTGAGTGGTGGCTGAACAGAGGCTCTGGCTTAGCGGTTCAGGTCCATCCTTAGGGGTGGGTTTGCCTCATCTCCATATTCATGACCAACTCAATTTAAAAAAGAAACTCCTAAGAGCCAGGGTCTAGGAGGGCACCCAGGACAATCCGATGCATCCACTTACTGACACTGAACTGCGTGCCAGGCATTGCGGGGGGGTGAGGGGGCCTGTCTCCATTGCACAGATGTGGAAGCTGGAGCTCAGGGAACTGACATGCCCAACCCCAGACACAGCTGGGAGACCACCTCTGGGTGAGGGCTCTGCTTGGCAGGCCATTTACAGTCTGTCTGAGTTCCCTCTGGGGTGAAAGTGGAAGGTTTATCAGCCTGAGATCCTGAGATCCTGAAACCTTGTGTGCAGGATGGACCCAGGAGGCCAGGCAGGCCCCGCTCTCCCCAGGAGGCAGGCAAAGGGTGCCCCCCGGAAGGTCTAGCAGTCATTTCTGACCTGTTCAAGTCAGTTCTTCCATTCTGCAGAGGGGAAATTGAGGCCCTGAGAGTTTAGGGGAACCACTCAGAGCTAAGTGGCTAACTCCTGCAAGGTTTGGCAAGCTCCATGCAGGCCTGAGTCCCCACAGCTCCGCCTGCTGCCTTTCTCCGGGAGCCAGGGGAGACCAACGTAGGGGCCTCCGTGAGTTGGGGGTCTTGCTCTTTAGAGACAGGAATGGTTTCTGCTGCTCTTTCTGATTCCCTCTGGCTGATTCCAGGGTGCCAGGGGGAGGCCTGTGCTTTGTCGTCTGAGGCATTTCTGTCTACATGTCTGTGTTCATGTGTGTGTGATGCATGTGTGTTCTGCTTTTTTGCTCGGGGTGTTGGGGGCCAGAGCAAGTGAGGACAGCCATGAGTCTGCTGAGGGAAGGTGCCAGCTTATCCTGGGGCATTCCATTCCTGAATTCCAGCTTTCCTGAGGGGTGGACCCTGTGCTGGCCCTTCTAGCATGTTCTCTCATACAGTCCTGGCAGCTCTTTGAGTCTCAATCTGGAGTCACCCTACTGCCGCCTATTTGCAGGTAGGGAAACTGAGGCTGAGAGGGGACAGCAGCAGATTTAGACCCGCTGCAGCCAGTTTGATCAAGCTGGCCCAGTATCTTTCCAGCTGGTGTATCTGGGGTCAGCAGGGGACTTGTGCGGTGATTGGGCGCTGTGGTCACGGTGGCCTCTCTCTCTGGAGCAACAGCCCTCACTTGCCACAACTGTATTCATAGACAACATCATGATATGTAACCCAGGATGGTTTTGAATTTGCATTCCTGCCTCTGTCTCCCAAGTGCTGACCCAGGGCTGGAGTATAGCTCAGTGGCAGAGCGCTTGCCCGACGTGCATAAGGCTCTTGGCTCAATTCCAAGCACCACCCAAAACATGGGATGGTGCTAGGTCAGTAAGATGCTTGCCAAGAAAACAAAAATGAGTTCAATCCCAGCACCCAGGTAAGAAGCCAGGTGTAGCAAGGTGCCTGGAACCTCAGCCTTGGAAGGTCAGGCATAGGGGGGCAGCCTAGCCCACTTGGTGATTCCCAGCTCCCAGGGAGAGACATCCTGGTGGTACCTCAAATTGCCTTCTGGGCTCTACATGCATGCGTGCACACATGCACATACATGTGCACCCTCACAGGATGTGGATGCCCATACCTGACATGGGATTCAAATCCTAGCTTGTCACAGATCCTCTGTGTGTCCTTGGACATGCCTCTGTCCACTCTGAACCTGAAGGCATCACTGTTGTAGGACTGGACCTAGGGAGAGCTGAGATGAATCATCTATGGAGATCTGTCCGTCACTGTCCAGGAGCCCTGGGGGCTCAGCAACAGAGCGCCTGCTTAGCACACATGAGGCTCTGGCATGGCAGATAAAGAGAAAAATAAACAAACCATGCTTCTAGGTGGTTTATCACATTTGTATGTTTATAGGGGGCTGTGCAGGCCGTGGTGTATGAATGGAGGTGAGAGGACAGCCTATGCACCCTGTGGGTCTTACAGATCAAACTCAGGCCATTGGGCTTGGCAGCAAGCTCCTTACCTGCTGAGCCACCTCGCTGGCCCGGTTGGCCTCTTGATGTTCTGAAACGAACTCCTCTTTACTGTCTGAGCCAGTTTGACGAAACTGCCTCCCTTGAAGTTGGCCCTGCTACATATCTAACCAAGATAGAAAGAATTAAAAAAAAAAAACAGTATGCCATGAGAATTTAATGATAAAAATGAACAGTATAACAATCCCCTCAGCACTTGTGGTGCTGGGTCACCAAGAACTCACTGGAAGGACCAGGACGCCCGCCAAGAGAGGCTCCCTGTTAACTATACCAGCTGCTTGATTTTGGCTCCTTTGGGTGGGGGTGGGGCACCCTAGTGCCAGTTTTCTGTGGTACCGAGGGTATCGAAAGCTTCAGGCTATTGGGACAGTCACCAAATGACCAGTCTCATTCTTACCTCGCCTCCTGAGTCTCTGTCACACAAAGAGGCAGGTAATGTCACTTGTCTTACTGAGCAGGGTTCCCCACAGCTACAGTGCTGGGAACATCAGCTTCTCATGGTAGCTCAGAAGCTTGCTGTGCGGCCTGCCGTCTGCTCTGGACTTCTGCCTGTTCCCCCATCTCAGTCTTCAGTTCTCTGAGACAGGGCACCAGAGTCTTCTGTCTTAGGCTTCCAGCCCTAGACAGCCTCAGGGACCAGAGCCCTCAGCAGGGGCAGCAGGAGTTTGAACCCCAGATCCCATTCCCACTGGCTGGGAGAGTTAGTGTAAACTTAGGCAATGAGGAATTTATTAATCAGCCTGGCTGTCTGGACCAGATGGGGTCTGGGCGGGGGTGGGGGGGGGTGGGGGGGTGGGGTTCATGCCTGGAGCAGCCTTCCAGTGGGGGGAGGGGCACATCTGGTTCCCATTTAGTGGTGGCAGTGGGGAGGGGCTGCAGCATCGGGGAGGGGCTACGGTGTTAGCTAGCTTTGTCTCCCCAGGAACTGTGGTCCCCCACTCCCCGAACCTCTTGGGTCTTTTGGAGGCTCACAGTGAGCGCCAGGCCTCCTATAGAGCTGGCACACTGGCAGCTTTAAAACCTAGAAACTTCTGGAAAAGGAAGTGGGTGGCTTGGAAATGCCTGTGCTGGAGCTTCTAAGGCCTCAGGGTAACAGTTCCCTGGGGCCACTTCCTGTGCCGAGGTGTCCCTCAGTCCCCTGGTCTGCTACCCTCACCCCTGCCTCCTAGAGTCCCTAAGCCATTGCTTTCATACCTCCCAGGTCTCCCTGGATAAGTCACTCAATCCCTCTTGCGCCTCTCTTTCCCCTGAGTCTTAGTTTCTGCAGCCGGAAATGGGGACAATCATTATAACCCTTCCCCCCCCAATGTGTAGCTCTCAGGTTTCCATGACAAGCTTCTAATTGGGCAGAGAGTTGCCATTGCCTCAAGTGGTGGTGCTGGAAGACCTGGCACCCATGTCAAAGCCAGCATGGCGGTGCATGCCGTGACGGCAGCGGTGATGATTGGGACACAGGAGGATTCTTGGAGCCTGCTGGCCAGACAGCCTATCCTAACCCATGAGCACCAGGTCCCAGTTAGAGGCCCTGACTCGAAAAAGAAGTAGAGGGTCCCTAAGGAGGAACGATGTGTGAGGTTATCCTGTGGTCTCCGGATGCAGCTCTCCTCCCACACATACACAAAGACAGTAGTATCCGATGTGCAGTGAGCCACGAGTGTGAGCTAGTATTGTGAAGTCAGCCACATTGGTGCAGAAGCATCTATTGAGCACTTAGTGTATACTCAGGGTACAAGACACCAATGTCGTAGAGATGAATAAGATGCAGTTTCTGACCTCAGGAACCCCAGAAGGAAGCCGGACAGGTGTGGGAGTGTGTACATGTTGCTGCACCAGGAGGGGCTCAGCGACATGCTGGGATATGTTCTGGGTTCCCAGCGGTCCTCAGGAACTAGCCACTCCTGATTCCTAGGCCCTGGCAACAGAGGAGATTCAGCCTGATTTCTCTCTCACCTCTCCCCACAGGTTCTGTGGGTCAGCATGGTCTCCAGCCTCCTCCTGTCTCTGCTGCTTCTTATGAGGCCTGTGCCTGCGATGGGCCACTCGGTGTCCCTCCAGGCCACCTTCCTGGAGGATGTGGGGGGGCAGTGGGGAAGCTGAGGGCTCTTCGGCCTCTTCCCCGAGCCTGATGCCACCCCGGACCCCAGCCTTCAGACCCACATCAGGGAGACCCCAGCCCACAGCTCCGGAGGGCCCTGCACCCCCCACCAACCTTCTGGATGGGATTATGGACTTCTTCCGCCAGTACGTAATGCTCATCGCAGTGGTGGGCTCGCTGACCTTCCTGATCATGTTCATCGTCTGCGCGGCGCTCATCACTCGACAGAAACACAAGGCCACAGCCTACTACCCATCCTCTTTCCCTGAGAAGAAGTATGTGGATCAGAGTGACCGGGCTGGGGGCCCCTGTGCCTTCAGCGAGGTCCCTGACAGGGCACCTGACAGCCGGCCGGAAGAAGCCTTGGACTCCTCTCAGCAGCTCCAGGCTGACATTCTGGCTGCTACTCAGAACCTCCGGTCTCCAGTCAGAGTGGTGCCAGGCAGTGGGGAGGGAACAAAGCCAGTGAAGGGTGGGTCAGAGGATGAGGTGCCCAGCGGCCAGGAGGAGGCCCAGGAAGCCCCAGTGTGTGGCCTCATGGCGGAGAAGCTGGGGGTCCTAGAGGAGTCAGGCTCAGCAGAGGCTGAAGGGGCTCCTGCAGCCAGTGAGGTCCAAGGGGCACCGGAAGGGTCTTTCTCCTTAGCCCAGGAATCCCAGGGATCAGCCAGTCCCCCTGAAAGCTCCTGTACCTGCAACAGAGTCTCCCCCATTGTCTAACAGGCCCCAGAACTGCTGGGCCTGACTGTTGGGTCCTTGGGGGTCACCTCAAGAAATGCCTCAGCTCTGACTGCTTCTTGACACCCCTCCTCGGCCATTCCTGGTGCCAATCCTGACCCTGAATGGGCAGAGCTGATGGCCTCTGGTGCACCCCAGGAAACATGACTCCAAGTTCCAGTGCCTTTAATGCCTGTCACCATCCTGGGAGACTTCACCCAAAAACACCAGTTCTCTGGGAGAAGAAGGGCGGACACACCCCAGCTGGAGCTACAATGAAGCAGGTCCACACAAGGGGAACAGGCCAGAAACCCCTAGTGAGGTGGCCAACACTGCTGCTTCCATCTCGGCTGTGAAGATCAACAGGGATGTTAGACTTGGAAGACGTCAAACAGTTGGGCCTGCCACGGTCCTCAGCTGCCTGCCACCGTCCTGAGCTGCAAGTGCATCCCGTATCCAGTAGCACCAGGGACTGTAGAGGGTCCCCTTTGCCTCTCCCCATCACCACAAAGTCTCCGTCACTCTGCCTCTGTTCAGTGGACTTAGGAAGCTTCAGGAAGGGGCCCCCCATTCATATACAGAGTTCCCCCCAGACACCCCGTGGAAACACAAACTCAGAGTCCAGTGAGATGAGGATCTGTTATGCCCCTCCGCAAGCTGCTGCAACTACTCTGAAGGTTCCTATGGGCTGGCTTTGCTACGCTTATCCCAAGCTGCTTTATCGTTATCAGGATGATGACTAACAGCTACAGTCTCACAGCACCCACTCTGGAAAACCCTGTTCTCAGTTTTCTCAAAGGCACCCCACTTTCTGATTGGTTCAGGGTTGAAATGTTGGATGCAGGGGGTCTGGCTCTCTCAAGTGTCAAGCAACCCTGACTTGGATGTGTGCAACTCATCTTGCTATTAATGCTGGGGTGAGGGGTGTGACCAGAGCCCTTCTCTGTCAGTCCCAGAAGCAACCTGGAGCCAAGGGGTGTTTGGGGCAACCGCCATTCTGGATTCTGACGCCCAGCCTGGAGCAGGGGCCTGGCCCATCCTCTGCTCATACAGTGGTCTGGCAGCCTGAGCCCACATTGTTCCTCAGTCCTTGACAGTTTGGAGGCTCTGTCCTTTTGGGGGCTTGGGGGGTTCCCCACACCTCTATTCAGGGCTCCCTGAATAGACAGCTCTCAGGTGTGGATATATGAGACCCTAGCATAATAAACCTTGATCTGTCTTGACTCTCTCTGGACTATCTAGGGCTGCACAAGTCTGCAGGGATGGGGGGAGGGGGGTTCATGGGCTGGGAGTAGTATTGGAGAGAGCATCAGCCAGGTCCGAGAGCTGAGAATGGGTGTGGCAAAGAGAAAGACAGGTACCCATAGGTGTTGGGGCCTACATTCCTGAGGAGTCCTGGAGGTCAAACACACAGACACTCTGCTGCCTGGCTCTGCAGCTGGTGTGGCCATACCACAATCACCTCTTCTTCGTGCTGTGGGACAGGGCAGTGATGAGGTCATGGATACCCACTCCCTGTGGGAGAGCACTAACAGGGACTCGGGGACAATGTTCGCTGACACCCATCCTTGGCAGGTCTTTGGCCTCCAGAGACCCACCCAGCCTTTGACATCCCCCCCCCCCCACACACACACACTTCTAGCTTCCTCCTGCCATTTGATGGCTAGGTCCTGTGATGGTGACCTCACAGGTGGCCTGGGCCCTCTGGAATCCAGATGTGGTCTGGAATTCAGGGGTCAGGAACATGTGCCAGGTTCCTGGGATGGTGGTGGCATTGGGGGGGGGGCTGTCTCCTACAACCCTCACTCTCCTACACATCTAGTCCAAGGGGCCTGTTTTTAGGCTTCCAGAACACAATGGCCTCCTCTGTGTTGTGCAGTTTGGAAGGACCCGCCTCTCACCCCAGCCCAGCTTCCTCCAAGAACCAGGCAGTTGCCTATGAACCCCCAATACCTCCATTCTGGTTGCAGTGTGGCTCTGGCCACGTGGCTCAGGTACTCTGGCATCAGGCTCTCTCTTTATTGGTTACCTTGACTGTAGCTGGGAAGCACGTAAGCTCCCTCAAGTCGTGCCAAGATCTGGAAGACACTGGAAAGTAATTCTCTGGCCAGCAGCCTCCCATTAACTCCAGGAGAGCTCTCTGGAGAACGTGGGGTACAACACTTAACAACAGTGTGTACCCTCCGATCCTGGAGGCGGAGGGGTTAAAGAGGTGGCCTGAGTGACTCTGAGCTTTTGCAGTGTGGTTCCTTATGTCACGGTTCCCTTCCATCTTCCCCCATAGAGCATGCAGCCCTAACTCCACATCCGCTCCTGGCCTGGACCCTCCCCAGGTCCTGTTCCTTCCCCACCTAGTCCTCATTCCACACCTCCAGGGCTCAGTGATGGCGGTGGTCACCGGTCACCGGGCCCCTGCCCTGTTCCACCTTATTGACACCTTATTCACTGAGACTCTTGGACCTTGAAGTGGTGTTGTTACTTCCATAACCCAAAGAAGGAAATGGGCCCAGAGACATGCAGTCAGTTTCCCATGTCACACAGCTCAGTGGACACCATCCTGTGTGGAGGGAGGTATGGTTGGCTAGGTGGGTAGGTGAATGAGTGGAGGGAGGGAGGAGAAAAGCGTTGCCTCAGGGAGGGGACAGCAGGGCTCTATTAGTTTGTTCTGCTTACAGAACATCTGCAGGGAAGGCTTGTTTTTGTGGACACACCCAGGACGTCATAGAGGGAGAACATGGGTTGGGATCACAAGGGACAGGACTGGGCCTGAAGGTCAAGGGAGACAACCTCATGTCCTCTGGGGGGGGGATGGGGGACCAAGGTCTGAACAGGCTGTTCTTGTACTGTTTGTAACCTGTTCATCTGTCTCCAGCCAGGTCTGCTGGAGTGTGTGCATGAGTGTGTGTGAGTGTGTGTGTATGTGTGTGAGTGTGTGTGTATGTGTGTGTGTGTGTGTGTGTGTGTGTGTGTGTGTGTGTGTGTGTGTGCTGGTGACCTGTGGTGAGGTGCTGAAAAGCCACAGAGGGAGGCAGGCACCTCCCTTCCCTCACCCTGCTCCAGTCAGCCCCAGCAACAGGGCTGGTCACATTGAGGTGAGGGCAGAGGTAAGCAGAATGTGGCATGAGTCTGTCCCTCTTATGGTGGGGTCAGAACTTCTAATCTCAGTCCTGGGACCTTAGACATGCCCCAGCTCTCTGGGTGTCTGTCATGTGAAGAAGGGGAGATTTTATTCTGGGGTTAGGGCTGAGGTGTAGCTCACTGTGCAGTGCTTGACCAGCATGAGCAAGTCCCCTGGTTCCAACCCAGCAGAGGAGGAGACAAAGCCCACCGAGCACAACACCAGCCCCCCTCCCTGGCTCTTCCAGAGTCAAGAGATACCCAGTCCAAGAGAAGAGGGGTGTGGGCCCCATCTCACCTCAATGTTGCCCTGACACTCAGCATGGCGTGTGCACACACACTGAGTTTTACTCTGTATATGCATGCTCCTGTGTGAGGAGGAGAAGAAGGAGGAGGAGGAGGAGGAGGAGGAGGAGGAGGAGGAGGAGGAGGAG
>CAJQZJ010018538.1:3648631-3682651 GCA_907164525.1 Lophiomys imhausi | reverse complement strand
CTTTCTTTCTTTCTTTCTTTCTTTCTTTCTTTCTTTCTTTCTTTCTTTCTTTCCTTCCTTCCTTCTTTCTTTCTGTTTTGTTTGTTTGTTTTTGTTTTTTTTGTTGTTTTGAAACAAGTTTTCTCTGTGTAGCCCTAATTGTCCTAGAATTTACTGTGTAGGCCAGTCTGGCCTCTAACTCAAAGATCTGCCTGCCTCTGAGGTTGGGTTCATTTTGTGACAAAGAAATCAGAGGGTTTTTTCTGAGGCCGCACCACAGATATGGAGCAGGACGCCCAGTTGGAGCGCAGGGAAGATGTTGTGGCTCCAGGGCCAGCATGGCTACCTGTCTCAGGGTGGACTCAGGCTTCTCCTGCCGTGGGTTTTAGCTGACCATGTGTGGGTATGAATCTTGGGATGTGTGTGTGGGTCTGCAATAGTCAAGCCACGGCCCTGTGGTGACTATGGAGAAGGGAGGTGTGCTGGAGGAGGAGGTGAGAGCATTGGGGGAGATGGTGGTGGGGGGTACAGGTGATGGCATGGTGGGATGGAGGGCAGTAGAGGAGGTGGTGGCAGGAATCGTAATGTCTGTGTGGTTGGCTAGTGACAGGTAGAAGTAAAACCCTTCACAGGGGTGAAGGCTGATTGCACTGGGGTCAGCTGTGTGTGAGGGTGCCTTCAATCTTTTGCTAGCGACAAGATGTCAACTGTTCCTAGCAAATGACCTTTTCAGAGATAAGAAAACCCTCTCCTACTCTTAGATTGCTAAGATTTTGTGTTATCGATGGCCACTGTCTTACTTAGGGTCACGGTTGCTGCCATGAAACGCCATGATCACGGGCAGGTTGGGGAGGAAATTGTTTATTTCACTCATAGTTCCATATAACAGTTCATCATCAAAAGCAGTGAGGGCAGGAACTAAGCAGGACTGTTAGTGTAACTTTTTTTTTCTGCTTTCCAGGCAGTGTTTCTATGTGTAGCAGAGCCCTGGCTGTCCTGGACTCGCTTTGTAGACCAGGCTGGCCTCAAACTCACAGAGATCCACCTGCCTGTGCCTCCCGAGTGCTGGGATTAAAGGCATGCGCCACCATGCCCGGCCTGTTAGTATAACTTTATATAATTGTTTACCTGGCTATCACCCAAATAATTGAGTGATATTTAACAAATAATGCCTCTATTACATCATTTGTTAAACAGGCTTCACAACACAAGAACTGAGGAGTTATTACTGTATTCTTAACCCAATAAGATAATCTGGCTTCCTCCCAGCATAAATCCAAGAGATACTTGTACTCTGTGGCTTTCCTGGTTCAGCTGACTCTTTCCTGATATCCCTTGCTCCTCTGCCTGTGGCTGAATCCTCTTTGTCCTCTCTAGCTCTTCCCTGCCGTGAGGGCAAGAAGTCCAGCCCTGGTTTCTCCCCTGCTCAGTGATTGGCTGTAAACTGCTTCATTGGAATATCAGGGGACAATTGGGGAACAGTGTTTATACAACATTCAAACATGAGATTCTCAACCAGATATGGGAGGTACAGAAATCAGCGTTTGAATTACAATAATCTTATGCCTACACAGGACAGGAACCTGGAGGCAGGAGCTGATGCTGAGGCCAGGGAGGGGTTCTGGCTTGTTCCTCATGACTTGCTCAGCCTGCTTTCTTATAGAACCCTGGAACACCAGCCCAGGGATGGCCCCACCCACAATGGCTGGGCCCTCGTCCATCAATCACTAATTAGGAAAATGCCCCACAGTGGATCTTTTGGAGACATTTTCTCAGTTGAGGTTCCCTCTTTTCCAGTGACTTTTCATTGTGTCAAGTTGACATAAAACCAGCCAGGACAGCCACTGAAGTTCAGCAAATGCTTTCCAGTCTCTACTGGAACACAGCCCCCCCTCACCATGGGAGGCTAGGTGGACTGGTCCTTCTGCTTGTCCACAGCTGGCAGAAAGAGCTGGCTTTGTGAGCACGGACCCTCCTCCTGCTGTCTTGCCTGGTGTCTCCCTGAAGTGCTGACCCTGCAGAACAGAACTGAGAGCTGGGCCTGCAGGCAGAGCCACCCCAAGGACAGCATCCCCTGCACGCCTGCTGGCTCAGCGCTTTCTCCAGTACACTTCTGCCACTGTTTCCTCCGACTGGTGCGATCCCAGGGGACTGGACTTCCCCTGAGTTGTTCCAGACAGAGCTCAAGACATTCTGAGGCTGGGTAAAAATGCCAGTGGCAGACAAGCAGGAGGGGATCTTGATACCCTGTGTTCTGCCCCCCCCCCCTTGTGGCTGGGGTGGGGGAGAAATGGTTGTGAGGCTGGGGTGAGGGGAGAAGGGTTGCTCTTGGTAGAGCCAGTGGATGAATCATGCTCTGGTCTGCACTGGTTATGGGCTAAAATGAGGAGTTTTCCAAGTCTGTGGAATCTTTTTGTTTGAGCTGGAAGGGAATATGGCTCATGGGATCCAACTACCTCATTTTGTAGACAGAGCGACTGCAAGCAAGCAAGCAGAGAGAGTTGCCCAGGAGTTATGGACAAGCTCTGCCTCTCAGCTTTCCCAGAACCCTGACTGTGGACAGGGTCTGGAGGAAAGTCGCTGAGGCGGCCTGTGTTGGTGTCAGGGATGTGGTCTCTCTAAGCAAGAGAGACCCAGAGTGACTGTGATGGTGTAGTGACCAGGCCTGCTCCCACCTTAGCTGTGGCTGCTGGAAGCCGGTCTGGAAGGTGAGATTCGGTGATGTTTAGGTGAGACCCATATGAGGGTGCAGTAGGCCCAGGGAAGACAGTTCCTGGCACTGGGGATGGCAGGCACAAAGGTCCTGAGGTAGGAATGAAGTGAGTGAGGCAAGCCCAGTGTCACGAACAAGCTGAGAGAGAGACAGAGACAGAGACAGAGAGAGACTTCATGGAGGGCTGAAGTGTATCTTTCCTGATTCCTTCCTTGCAGTGTGGTAAGGCACTGTCCTATGGAGGATAAGCATTTAGTAAGCACCTATGGTGTACTCTGTAAGGGCGCTTTCTGTGTGCCCTCACAGTACTGCAACCCCTCCTCTAGCATTACTCAAATGAGCTGAGCAAATGGAGTCCTATGCTGGCTCTCACAATGCACAGGCTCTCCCTAGGGACCCTCAGCTTAGTTGGCTAGAGTACAAAAAGATAGCCACGCTAGCACACTGTCCTCTGCTGGGCTCCTCTGAACCAGGGAAGCTCGGAGGAGGCTCAGAGTCCCAGGCTGCCCAAGTTGGACTTACCAGGAAGCTGAGTTGGGCTGTCTGGAGTCTTTTGGCGTTGAAGTGGATGAACATTCCCCAAATGGGGAACATTCCCCGGGGATCACGCTGTTGTGGGAAAGGGAGCTGGACCCGAGAGCTAGAGGACCAGTGGGGCAGTGTGAGACGTTCTCACCGAGCCCTCAGCCCTAGACGGCAAGCTTGGAGGATGCTTGGGATTCCAGTGACTTAGCCATCAGTGTCCTCTCGCCTCTGCGTGTGAACTAGAACTCTCTCTGGGGAAAGGAGGAAGCCAACAGTGTGAAGGGGAGTAGGGGAGTTGGCGACATAGGTCCTGATGCAGGACAACATGGAGGAACATCAGGCCTAGAGCACCCACCAGGGGACCGAGGCCTCGGTTGGGCTACACCATGCCTATCTGTCCGCTCGCTCTGCCAAGTTATGGATTCTTACTCCAGTTCCAGAGGTATGGGCAGAGCCCAGGAACAGTCTCAAGCGAACACCTGGCTTGTGGCATCCATTGCAGAGTCAGCTTTCTGTGGAAAATGGGTTTGTAATAATGGTGGTGATGGTGATCGTGATGGTGATGTTGGTGAGCTGGTGGTGCTGATGTGGGTGGTGATGATGACAATGGTGAGGATGGGCACGGTGATTGTCTTGGTTAGGTTTTTTTTTTTTTTTTGGTTTTTCGAGACAGGGTTTCTCTGTGTAACAGCCCTGGCTGTCCTGGACTCGCTTTGTAGACCAGGCTGGCCTCGAACTCACAGAGATCCGCCTGCCTCTGCCTCCCAAGTGCTGGGATTAAAGGCATGCGCCACCACGCCCGGCTAGGTTTTTTTTTTTTTTTTTTGCCAACTTGACACAAGTTAGAGTTATCTGAGAAGGGGGACCACAATTGAGAAAATGCCTCCACAAGACTGGCCTGTAGAAGATAGCGTGGCTATCTTCCCTGGAGTGTAGAGAGCCACATTGTCGTCACCCAGCCTTTCCTCTGAGTGTGGAGAGAGACCCTGTCTTACAAATCTATCATTGCTGTTGGATTAGAGGCACATTTGATCTCAGTACTCAGGAGGCAGAGGCAGAGAGATCTTTGTCAGTTTGAGGTCAGCTTGATCTACATAGAAAGTTCTATGATATCAGGGCTACATGGTGATACCCGGTATTAAAAAAAAAAAGGAAGAAAGAAAAGAAGGAAGGAAAGAAGAAGGAAGAACTAAGTGGTCTGTAGGCAAGCCTGTGCAACATTTCCTTAATTGGTGATTGATAAGGGAAGGTCCACCCATTGTGGTGGGGCCATCCCTGGGCTGGTGGTCCTGGATGGTGTAAGAAAGCAGGCTGAACAAGCCACGGGGGCCAGCCAGTAAGTAGTACTCCTCCATGGCTCCTGCTGCCAGGTTCCTGCCCTGCTTGAGTTTCTGTCCCGACTTCCTTCTGTGATGGACTGTGACCTGGAAGTATAAGTGAAACTTCCCAAGTTGCTTTAGGTCATAGTGTTTATCACAGCAATAGAAACCCTGACTGGGACAGTGGTGATGATGGTGGTGATGGTGATGGTGGTGATGGTGACGATGGTGATGGTGGTGATGGTGATGGTAATGGTGGTAGTTGTATTGGTGTTTGGTCTATCATAACAAAGTGCCACAGACTATGTGGCTTTCACAATACAACCTGATTTTTTTCATAGTCCTAGAGGTGGGAAAGTCCACAATTCATGGTCTGGTGGTTTGTTTCTGATGCTGACTCTTCCCTGGAGTGTAGAGAGCCACATTATCCTCACCCAGCCTTTCCTCTGAGTGTGGAGAGACCCTGTCTTAGGAATCTATCATTGCTGTTGGATTAGAGGCACATTTGCATGACTAACCTTAATTGCCACACCAACCCTGTCTGCATAGGCAGTTGTTCTGCAGGTTAGAGGATACAGGTTGCATTGGATTTGAGGAAACAATTCACTGTCCAGCAGTGAGGATACCAGCCACAGTGGTGTTGATGGTGCTGGTGATGCCAAAGACTGTGATGGTGGTGGTGACAAATACCTGTGCTTGTTAGATGCCTGATGCTATGGAATTTTCCACTTTATGTGGGAATTAACCCTCACAATTGTATCTTAGGAGCCAGTATTGCCCCAGTCTCGGCAGTGAGGGATGAGAGGCTCGGCGAGGTTAAGCATATGCTTACGTGTCTGTTAGTTAGGATAGTTAGATAGTTAGTTAGGAGTAGTTAGAATCAGAACCCAAGCGTTTGGATTTTCTTCCAAAGTTGCTGATGTCCCGTGATCCTGCTCACAGGCTGTAGGGCAGAGTGAGGTCCAGCCCGTTTCCCCAACTCGGGCTTCCTGTGCTGAGGGGCAGCAGGGAAGGGTCCAGAGACTGCTTTGCACCAGCAGCTCCAGGGTAGAAACGGTGCCTCACCCCTCCCCTGGGGACTCCTGGGAGTTAGGTTTCTGTGAAGTGAGGTCAGGGGTGGAGGTGACTAGATGACTTTCTAAAGACAGCTGGGAGGCGGTGGGGCTGGTGGCAGGGCAACTGTGGTGGAGGTCAAGCCACATGTGGGAGAGGTTACTGGTGTGTTGCTGCATGCATGTCACCAGGAGGAGGATCTGTGTAGCGCTGGAGTACTGTGTAGTTCCAGGCTAACACCACCCAAGGCTGGAAACCCTGAGATCACACTCTATAGAAGAGTGGTACTCCCAATGGTTGTCATGGGAACGATTGCTATGAGCAGCAAGAGTGAGTGACGACGTCATTCACTTTTGATAGCTGCTGGAACAGCCAGGGTCCTGCCTGTGCCAACTCCTGACTGGAGGGGTCCTGACCTTGGACCTGTCGCTTCACCTTTTCATTGTTAAATTCCTAGCAGTTCAGATTTCTCTGTACTAAGCGCCTAGCTACAGCGCCCGGCCTATAGAGGGCCTGAAGTGTCAGCCATACAATGATGATTCCCTGGCTGACAGTCACGGCAAGTAAGGAGTAATGCTTCTTTGTGTGGGACTCAAGGTGAAGCCTCTGATGGCCTCAGAGCCACAGTGATCCACCAGAGAGGCAGGGCACAAGTGTAGGCTTGGGGGTGCTCAGCCTAGGCCAGCAAAGGAGAAAGTTCAAGGGGCCTCAGTGATTCACCTTGTCTTTCAAAACCAATCATGTGATTCATCCATGGTGGTACATGCCAGTAATCACATACTTAGGTGGCTGAGGCAGGAGGATTTTGAGTATGAGGCAAAAGCAAAAAATAAAAGCAACATCCCCTCCTGCCCCAAAATAGACATTGCATGGAAGAGTTACTTCAGGATTCTGAACCCCACATGGAGATTGCAACAAACCACCTTAGGCTCAATGAGGGGTACATGGGGCTCATGTGGCCCAAAGTCGACTTGCCTGAAGAGTAAGTTTATAGTTAAGTTACAGAAATTGGACCTGTGTGGGCTGTGCCCACACATCCTCAGGGTTAGGCTGTGCTGGCAACTTCTGATGTGTGGAATTCAGAGGTCAACTGGGACAGAAGTGTCTCATTTTAAAATCACAAATAGGGGTGGGGAACTGTGGCACGGCAAGGGACTGAATTACATAGCATGACACGCCCTGCAGGACAATTTGCCATGGTTCCACCCAGGGGCTAATTTGAGATTCTGATGGGCTCTGGTCTGCGGTCTCCAGACAGTGGAGGAAGTGGTCCTTTGAAGTTCTGAGCCCTTCACCAGGACCCAGAATATTTTAAAATAAAGGCTGATTTAAGAATCAGCCTGTGTATGGGTGGACTAAAAAGCCACCATCAGAAAACAGCTTGCTTTGAAGTTCACTGGGGTTGTCTTCCAGCTGTCAATAGGAAACAGGGCTCTTCACTGGGCAACAGAACCAGGCAGCCCAGGGCAGGAGCAGCTTTCCATGCCCGAGTAGGGTGTGTTTGGAGACATGGCCTAAGAACCCCAGGCTACTCTCAAACTTTTGATCTTCCTCCCTACCCTATCAACTGCTGGGTCACAAGCAGGTGCCACCAAGACCAGCAAGGTGCCTGTTTTGAACAAACCAAGGGCTAGTGCAGTCCATGCGCTCAGCCCAGGGGAACATGAGAAAGGCACACTGGCACTGGGCATGACTGTCCAGCTTCCTTGCTGTTTTAGTTCAGTTTACCACACAAAGCCTGTGAGGCCGCTGGGGTTAGAGTGCCATAATTTAATCCCATCCTGAGGGTTTTTTCCTGTTTGGCCCATAGGGTCAGGGATCTCAGCCAGCTTCTTAGGTTAGTTTGTAACTTTCAGACTAGTGGATTACTGCAGGAACCCTCAAAACCACTGTGAACTGACCATATTTCCAGAGAGCAGTGAGGAGCACCAGCCACCTTCTCTCCCTCTTCAAAAGCACCTAAGTAGCTGTTGTATCTAGTGTGCTGTGTCCCCCATAGCAGTCTGGCCTTTGCAAACCCCAAGGGGCTCCGGGCTACACTAGGGCTGAGTGAAGGAGTGAAGACACAGGTTCCCTAGGGAGGACCATCATCTTACATTCTTTTATTATATGTGCAGATCTGTTAAATATACAGTACTAAGTTCTACCAATAACCAGAACAAGGCATTCTGCTGGCAATCTCCCCCACAGGTTAGGGACAACTCGCTGTCACTCTCCAAAGCTTAAGACTTCAGTGCTGATTTCAGTCCTCGGCCACAAAATAAATCAAGACGTTAATTGCACTAAGGACACACGTGAGCCAAAAGGAAACGGGAATAGGTGTAATCGACGGTGCTTTGCTTGCGTCAGAGCCGCGGTGCGAATGTGAACAGTGTGCGTTTCTCGAAGCTTCGTGGTGTGGCGTGAGGGCGGCAGGAAGCAGCTGCTGACCGCCGGAGCGCCTCCAGGCTTACTGCTTCTTTGGCTCTTCCCCCTTAGATTGCTTCAGTTTGTAATCAGCCAGGGCGGCCTTGATGGCGTCTTCTGCCAGCACTGGAAGGCATGAAGGGCAGACACTGGTGCTTGTTACACTTTAAACATACAGCACTGTACATCTGTCTAAGTATGCATCTATTTAGAATATGTATGCATGCACTTGCATGTGTGTGAGTGGGCGCATGTGCCCCAGCATGTGTGGGCAGTCAGAGAACAACTTTGGGGAGTGGGTTTAGAGGCTTTAACTCAGGCTTGGTGGCAAGCCTCTACCTGAGCCGTCTCCCTGGCCTGGGACGTGGTCTTACGGAAGAGAGCATTTTTAAGCTGGAGGGTACAAGAGTGTCCTAGCTGGGCACACAGACTGGCAGTCATGCCTTCCTGGCCGGGATAGTGAGGGTATTTGTGGAAGGTGTCTATCCCGGCACAGACACAATGAAGATCAGTTCTGAGAGAGTGTGGGCTGGTGGTCACAGGTGCTGGCAGAGCTCAGGCTTAAGCCGATGAGAAGCACTGATGGCAGGTGGTCTGCAGCACCCTCCTGCAGCCCCGCACTGGAAGGCTTTTACTGAGGGTAGCTATTGAGAGTGAGGAAGTAGAAGCCGAGAGCTGGAAGGCACAGAAAGCCTCAACAGTATGTTAGGGTGACGTCCTCATTCTTGCTTTCTGGGGGAGGTTTAAGAAGATGGGACGAAGTCAGATCTGACCGCAGGCTCTGGGGCGCAAGGCCTCTGGTAGGGCAGTGCAGTGGGTGTTACACAATGGCCTCAGGCACTGCACAGCACAGAGACAGCACAAAGGGTGGAACTGAGGTAACAGCGGACAGGTGTGGAAAAGCTGTCTTCCTTGCTCAGCTACCCTGCACAGATTCTCAACAGAGACCTGGCTTACCTCTGACCCTCCTACCGCCTCTCCTCAAGCCTCACTCCCTCATCTGAGGGAATGGATGCGGCCTGCTGGGAGGTTTCTGGCTGCTCATTGTGGCTCCAAGGCACAGGGCCCCCTAGCCTGACTTCCAAGAGCTCTGGGTCTTGAGACTACAGACTCTAACCTCCCAAAGTTTAGCATGACAAATGTTCTCTGGGGTCACAGGGTGGGCTAAGAGGGAGTTCATGACCACCTAGGCACCAGGCATCGGGTGGGACTCACTGGAGCAGTGCAGTTTCACGGGTGGAAGGCAGAGCTCTTTGGCGATGTCTGTGTTTCTGATGGTCAAGGCTTCCTCTACCTGAGGGGCAGGGAAAAGGGGCAGTTTTAATGAACATTATTTTGCTGAGGGTAGGCAGCAAGCGGAGACCAGAATATATCTCAGGATATGCTTTCAGGGGTAACTCCTGCTCAGTAATTCTAAACAATGACAGGGCAGAACTGCCACTGTGTACCTCGGGATGTCCGGTTTGGGGCACACCCCCATGCTGCCTGGCTGGGTAGGCAACAATAAGGCCCCCCACCCACTGAAGGCAGGTGCTGCCTAGGCTCTGTGCAGCCTCTGCCTGAGAACTCCGAGGGATGATGGGAGGCAGAGAGGCACAGCCTGCGCCTTAAGGAAAGCCAGACTCCCTCAGACAGGAGACCTCGAGGTTAGAGAAAGGGCTTTCCTACTTTCTGATCATGGCTCAGAGCCCTCTATATGCCGGGTCCTGGAAGCATGGGCCCAGTTCACCTCCCCTTTCCCTGACGCTAGTTCTTAATCAACTTCCTTGGAGCCATTTTCTTCAAGAACAAGCAGGCCTGGGCCTCCCTGGTCCCCAGGAGCTCTACAGCCAGAATGCCTAAATCATGTGGAGCAGGTGGTATAGGGCTGGCAAACGGCTCTGCTAGAGCTGGCTGGCAATGCAACCATGCCAATCCATGACTCAGTTTCCTCAACTGGGCCCTGTGGGGGTGCAAAGGGTGAGCACACTGCTTTTGAACAGGGTCTCATGCAGCCTGAGCTGATCTTTAAATCGCTACGTAGCTGAGGAAGACCTTTACGTCCCAATTCTCTTGCCCCTTCCTCCTAGGAGCTGGGGTTACAGGCTGTGTGCCACATGCCACCACACCAGGCTAGTGTGTGTGTGGTTTCACAGCAACTGGTTCTCAACAGTGTCAGCTTGTGACAGAATTTCTGTAGCTGCCAGGGAGAGCTTGGTACAGGAAAGGATGGAGAAGATATCACAGCCCTTTCTGATTCCTCTCAGAGGGCCCCTTGCCAAGCACCTGGAGTGCTGCTTACTTGGCTCCCACCCTTGTGGTGACTGTGACTTCTAACTCTCTCTTTCAGCATGAGCTGCATTTACCAATGTGTGTGTGGGCCTTTCTGGGCTCCTACCTGAGCGAGGAGATGGGGAAGAGAAATAGTAACCTTAGTGACCTCAGAAACATTAGGGAAAGCCCAAGATTTCCTTTCAGTTCTTTTTTTTTTTTTTTTTGGTTTTTCGAGACAGGGTTTCTCTGTGTATCCTTTGGCTGTCCTGGACTTGCTTTGTAGACCAGGCTGGCCTCGAACTCACAGAGATCTGCCTGCCTCTGCCTCCCGAGTGCTGGTTCCTTTCAGTTCTACTGCTGGAGGAATTGGTGGTGATGCTCTTCTGTTTAACCAACGACCAATAGTAACAGCAATTAACAAAAGGCCCTGCTGCTCCCAGTGTGGGGAATGTAGTAAGCAGTACTTGGGCAGGAAGAGAAATTAAACTTTAGAAAAATGGCGGGGTTTTTTTTTGTTTTTTTGCACAAGTTCTTGCTGGGTGGCCCAGGACAGCTTTGAACTTACCATCTTCATCTTCCTGCTTTGCGACTCATGACTAGACTCTCCAAGAGCCAGGGGCACAGGGAATTCTGACTTAATTCGATAATTTTTTTTGAGACAGGTATTATGTACACCATGCTGGCCTAGAACTCAAAGCGATTCTTCTGCCTCTGCCTTCCAAGTGCTGGGATTAAATAGTTCTATGGAACTTGTAAGCACTCTTACCGTCTTCCCTTTTACCCACTCTGTGGCTAAGGAGCTGGAGGCAATGGCGGAGCCGCAGCCAAATGTTTTAAATCTGGCATCCACAATCTTCCCCTTTTCGTCCACCTGGATCTAGAAAAGACACAGGAGCTAAGAGGTGATTCCACAGCCTGACATTTGGGATCCAAGCACCTGGAGCTTCCGGAGGTCCACAGTGGGTGTCACACATGAGCCCAGGCTTGCTGCCCGTACCAGATGCTATGACATCCATCATGACAATGCTTCAAAGAGCTCAGCGAAAGACAGTATTGGCAGAGGAGCAGGGGAGTGGTGCCTCTTACCCCAGTTGGTTCGGTTTTCGGCCCTAGCCTGCTATATGTGAATTCCTATCTGCAGAAGTTTGTTTCTAGCTGCCACCTTAGGCACTGGGAGAGCCTAATCAAGGTCTTCACAGATATCTTCCGATTGGGCGAGGACTGAGCTAAAGCTATGGCTTCCTGAGATACAGCCCACTACCTCCACACCCCTTCCTTTCCATGGAGAGGCTTGGTTAACACATTCCTTTTCTCACTATGGAGTGCTAGCTCCTTGGAGTCTTCCCTTGGTCAGTAACATTCACAAAACCTTTTACTCTGTGCAAGCAGGATCTATGCTCATGCAGTGGAGGGAAAATGAGGCTGTTTCTGAACAAGACCAGAGTCTCTACCCTCACCACCCACTCATCCCATCTCACAAGAAAAAATGGTGTGTGAGCAAACGCCTTGTGGGGGTGCAGGAGGTGACCCTTCCCACCCAGCCAGTACCTGCAATTTCATGACGTCGCCACATGCTGGAGCACCCACCAATCCAGTTCCAACATTTTTAGATGTCTTGTCAAGGGAACCTACATTCCTAGGATTTTCATAATGATCCACAACCTGAAAAGACAGATTAACAGAAATCACGATGGATTTACTATCTCCCTCCTTCGATCAGCAATCTGAATGGGACAGAGAAGGGAGAACAACATGTGACCCAAACTCTTTTCATCTCCTTCCCGACAACATTCATATGGAGATGCTACTGGCAAAAACTCAGCCACATTTTGGTTTCACAGGGTTTTCAACAACAACCAACCACTTGACTTACATTTTGTACCAGATTTAGGCTCAAACACCACTTCTGTTTCTACCATACGAAATACACTGTCATTAAGAGAATTATGCATTTTAAAATCCCAGCCGGGCGGTGGTGGCGCACGCCTTTAATCCCAGCACTTGGGAGGCAGAGGCAGGTGGATCTTTGCGAGTTCGAGGCCAGCCTGGTCTACAAAGCGAGTCCCCAAGAATAAAAACGGCCCCAAAAGGAAGATCTCAGAAATTTCAAGGTGACCTGTAGAGATAAGTGAAGGTTGGGGAATGAGTCATTTGTGGCTGTAAACATAAACACAGCGCAACCCCGGTGCAGGAGCGCCCCCCTGGTGCTTTATGTCTGCCAGCCCGTCCAAGTTCAGGCAGCCACTAATGTCAACAAAAAAAATCCTTCCTTTTGGGGGTTGATGGCCTTGGGCAAAAGCACCCAATCCAGAACAGAACAAACAGTCACTGAAGTCAGGGACATACAAACATTTAAGAACCTCGAGGTTTTTTGTTTGTTTTTGCTGTCTTGTACAGCTGTGGTAGTCTTGTTTTTCCGAGCCTCATATCAAGAGGGCATTACGTCCCTAGAAGGCAAGGGCCGGAAACTACCCTTCTATACTTTCTGCTCCCTGCAATTAAACAAACAACCGAGAACCGAAGTTTTATGTTGTTTAGGTGCTTGGGTGGCCTCGAGGCCATCAACTCCTAAAATAATAAGTCGCCATAAGAGGTTTCGATTTGAGAGCTCCACACACCCGGACTGCCCAAGACCTCTTTCAGATCTAGGAGAAAAGTCTAGGAAAGGGCCGGTGACCTGCTCAAGACCAACTTGGCAAGTGCAATGGCCTAGCTGGTGACTCTGGTGCTGAGTGTGCTCATGCACGTGTGTGTGCCGTCCCTTGACCCCCGGCATGACATACCAGGACCCTCCCTTCTGAGCTGTCAGAGTTGGGGCACTCGAAGTGGCGGCCGCGGCGGGGCTGAGGTTGCCGCGGGATCCTCGGTGGTTGTTATCTGTGCAACGGCTGCTGGTCCCCTCGATGGTTCGAGCACCCCCTCGCCCGCCCATACCTTCTTGTGGTAGAGCCGGGCTGGAGCCGACAGCTCCCGGGCGGGCAGGCGCGGGCTCCGGAGCAGCAGCGCGGACGCAGCCCGCCTCAGACGGCCCGCTCCCGCAGCCGCCATCTTGCCGGCTTGCACTTGCGTAGACCTCTGCGACGCCGAAGGAAGGGCGCGCTCGTCTGACGTCACCGCAACTTTGCGCCTGCGCCCTTGTGTTCCAAGCGCGTGCTTGCGATTTGGCCTGTCAGGCCACGCCCGGGGGCGTGGACAGGGCACAGAGCGGGAAGGTCTGAAGCGGCGGGCACTTGTGTGCGGGTGCTACAATGGGTGCGGGACTGCTCAGGCGACTGGCAGCGGGACCTGACTTCTTCTGGGGTGCTTAGACTCAAGCGTATTTGGGATTCGAACTTGCATAAGTCCGTTTTAGACTCTTTGCTGTGGCTGTGTGGTCCCTTCTCTTTTTCCTAATTCAAAGTTAGTCTTTTCATCTGGAGCAAATAGGTATTGAGTGTACACTACGTGTCACTACAGAATCCTGGGGTTCCCGAGGAAAGGAAAACAGACACGATTTCTGCTTCGTCGACCTTGATAACGAAAGAGAAGGCAGTGGGCAGAGAAGTATAAGAAGGAAACAAATACCATGCCTCAACTTACACGTATAAAACATGACAACGCACGGCATTCCTAAACAATATTGTAATTTATTAGTAATATTGGCTGTGAAATCACAAAATTCACGTGTTTAGGTACTAGGTGTTACAAAACGGGAGGGAGCTCCATTCTCCGATCGCCGAGGAACTGGAGTTTTGTTAGCACTTGAGCCTCGGTTGCTGGGAAATAACCACGCACCAGAACGGGCTGAGTCTGTTTTGGTCTAAGAATGACTTTGACCTTCTTAAGATGGCGTCTCAACCTTAACTATAGACATCACGCACACACGACTTCCGCTATGGCCGCCACTTCCGGTTCAAAGCTTTAACTCCTGTCCACGGTTGTAACGGAACACGTGTTGTGCTGGTGAGCCTTTCCCCCCCCCGATATTGGCTTTTCGAGGAGTATAAAGATAATGTCAGCTGTGGATATTTTACAGTTTTCTGCGTCCTGAGACCCTCCGTGCCGCTTCTGGTAGTGACTAAGCGGAGTTTTGATCAGGCGGACGCCACGGTCAGCCCGATGTTCGCCCGGCTTCGGCGGGCTCGGGAAGACCCGAGAGCCGTAGGCTGCGCAAGATGGCGACGGCGGCCGCATCCTCGGCGTCCGAGCCGGAGGTTGAGCCCCAGGCCGGGCCCGAGGCCGAGGGAGAGGAGGATGAGGCGAAGGCAACCGGTGTGGGGAGGAAGGTGCTGTCCGGCGCTGTGGCTGCGGAGGCGGCCAAGAACAAGGGTCCAGGGTGGGACCTGCATCAGGAAGGCGTGAGCGAGAGCGACGGGGATGAGGAGGACGCCATGGCTTCCTCCGCCGAGAGCTCACCCGGGGAGGACGAATGGGAGTACGACGAGGAGGAGGAGAAGAACCAGTTGGAGATCGAGCGGCTGGAGGAGCAGGTGGGCCGGGGTGGGCAGCGGGCTCTTTCCCTCGGGTCCGCAGGCCTGGCCCGCCCCCTCGGTCCTCCGCGGTATTGAGAGGGCCGAGGTCGCCAACACGCCGTTGGACACCGTGTCTCCCTGCGTTCCGGGCTCAGTGCGGGTCCAGAGCTTTGCTGATGTGGTGTTCCTTTGAATTCTCCTCACGGCTAGGGAAGTAGCGTTACTCCGGGTTCACTGTGGGAAACTGAGGCTCGTGGAGAGGGCTTTTGTCCAAGGTAACGCTTCACTGAAAGTGTTTATTGCTTTAAGCTGAATCTAGGGCTTTTCCCCTTTTTGTTTTTTTTCAGTTTGTGTTTGTATGCATGCACGCACACGGTTGTCTCTTGCCATGTGTGTGTGCGGGCGATTGAACTCTGGTCATCTGGTGTGGCGGCAAGCCACTTTGCCTGCTGAACCATCTCTCCGGCCCAGGACTGCCACTCTTCAAACAAATGGTTTAACTGACTGACAGTCGGAGGAGAATTTATTTTCCTTTAGGGATAGTAAGAATGGTCAAATGTGGTGTAGGAGGGAAAAAATGGTCGCCACTGTACTAGAAGTGTAAGAGGTTGAGGGTTTTACGTCTGAAGGCTAAAGCCCGAATTCTTTTTGCGTCGGTGCGGGATTTGAGACAAGGTCTCACCAGGTAGCATTAGCTGACCTGGAATTCACTGTGTAGACCAGATTGGCCTGGAGTTCACAGAGATCTGCCTGCCTTTGCCTCCCCGGCCAGACCCCTCACTTACTTGTTTTTATTCTATGTGTATGAGTGTTTTGCCTGCATGCCTGTCGGAGCAGAGGCCAGAAGAGGGCATCAGGTCTCCTGCAACTGGAATTACAGACTGTTGTCAGGGGCCCTGGGGTTGCTGGGAATCAAACCTGGGTTCTCTGGAAGAGCAGCCAGAGTTCTTAACCTGTGAGCCATCCTCTCTGGAATTCTGTAATAGCTCTTCTACTCATGTGTCCTTAAGTGAGGGTTTTTTTTTCTTTTAAACAGCTTCCTCTGTAGATTAGCAATAATTCCTGCAAAGTGTGATTATCGTAGTCATATAATCCATGACTCCTGCATAGTGTAGTTACAGTAAACATGAACCAGCACCCCGTGCATAGTAGTAAAGTGGTCCCTGATCTCAGTGGTGATAACTCCTTTATAACCCAGTGTGCCAGAAGGGATAAGTGACAAAATCAAATTAGAATAACTTGAGCAAAGATCAACAAATGGTCACTGTCTGTAAAGTGTGGGTAGGGAAACCCGGAGTGCAGGTTTGGTGTCCACAACTAGTCAGTCACAGGTGGGTTGATGGGGTGAAGGAAGCTGTAGTTACTTGAGAAGTTTGTGGATAATATAGCCCCTGAGAGCTGCTGAAACCCTTGGTCTGAGACCTGATATATTTCCCCCTCCACACTTCTGCTAGTACCTCCTATTGGGTAAATCATTGTGCCAGGAAGACCAGAATTTGGTGCACCCCAGTTGTTCATAGGACAAGGAAAAGATACGGAGGGAATTGCAGTGGGGCCCAAAAGAGATGAAGCCTATTCTCTGGAGGAAGCAAGATTCAGGGCAAATGGTAGGATGATGTGTCTGAACTCATAGCACTGGGATTTGATCTCTTACTGGTATCTGTGGACCAGATACCATAGTGGATGTGTAATCCCTCGGTGGTGTGAAGTGAGTAACACAGGTCACTCAGTTAACCTTCCCTGGATGTCTAGCACCGATGTTTTTCTGTTTCAAAGTGATAATGTGGCAGCCTGTCCCATTTGTCACTGTAATTATTAAAGGTGTTTTGGAGCAGGCAAGTGGTTGTCATTTCTGCTTTTTAGTAGTAAGTGTTCTGAATCCTTTTTGTAGTTTTTTCGAGAGACAAGATCTTTAAAAAAGTTACTTTTATTCTGCCCATGAGACAAGTGCACATGTGCCATGCAGAGGACAGCCTGTGGGAATCTGAAGGAGTTTTCTCCTATCATGGCTGTCTCACGGACCAGAGTTATGTTGTTGGGCTTGTTTGCAAGCACTGAGCTGTCTCTTCAGCACCAAGAGGACTTTGTAGTCCAGGTTAACCTGGTTCACTCTGTAGCCTAGGCTGGGCTCACACTTGTGGTGGTCCTCCTGCCTCGGCCTTTGGCGTGCTGGATTATAGGCATTTAGCCACCATGCTCAGTGTGAGTCCTGTTGCGTCGGCAGATGCTCCTGGATACGGGGAGCCGTCTACCTGAGTCCTTGCCCTTAATGAAGCAGTGTCTTCAGGCTGTGTAATGACATGCTTCCTGCCCTGGGCGGTATATAAATGATGTGTACTTTTCACATTGGCCCTGCAGATTTTGAGCCCCATCTACATCCCAAAATATTTGATGAAGACTGTCTCTCCAGGTGGTTAAGGTCAGGGTCAGGGGTCAGGTTGTGTAACAAAAACAACACCTTATTAGCATGCGCAGTTGTGGTTGAGCTAAGCAGACCTCCCAGTCCGGGGCAGATTTGTGTGCATTCATGCCTTCAAGAGGAGATCAGTGCCTTGTACAAATCTCAGCTCAGCCTGGAGCATGCTAGTTGGAGCAGCGATTCTTGGAAGTGCGTTGCTTCCAGCTTCCGTGGGACAGCTGCATCCTTTCTGCCATGCTTTTCTTGTTTCTCACCTTCATGCTAGGTGCATGTGGCTGTGGCTGTGGTGTGGTGTGGCTGTGGTGTGGTGTGGTGTGGCTGTGGTGTGGTGTGGCTGTGGTGTGGCTGTGGTGTGGCTGTGGTGTGGCTGTGGTGTGGCTATGGTGTGGTGTGGCTGTGGTGTGGCTGTGGTGTGGCTGTGGTGTGGTGTGGTGTGGCTGTGGTGTGGTGTGGTGTGGCTGTGGTGTGCTCTGTGCTCTGTCTGAAGCAGGTCACGTTAGCTGAGCCTCTTTAAAGCCTTTCACGTCATTCATGATGATCTGAGCCTAGAATAGACCAGAGTGTACACCCATCATCAGTTGAACTGTTTGGAAGTGCCTGTGTGCATGCGCATTCCCATGCACGCAGAAGCCAGAGGTCATCCTTTCCTGAACACCTCTCCTTCCCCAGCTCTGGATTGTTAGCACTTCACATGCCTGGCTTTTTAGGTGGATGCTGGAGATCACACTCATGTCTTCATACTTGTTCTGTGAGTGTGCAGGTCAGTGTGCATTTGCTGCCATACTTTCAAAGCACGTTTTCATACTCCATCCAAGTATCTTCCTTGTTCTAGAACATCAGAAACTGACTCCAAAAGCCACCCTGGCTCCTTGAGTGACATCACTGATTTTTGCTTCTCAGACCTACTTGTGACAGTTTTGTCGCCTGTCGCTGTGGTGAACCTGACAGAGCTACTCAGGGAAAAGTTTAATGTTTCACACAGCTTGGGGTCTAGTTCATCACCACAAGGAGGTCAAGGCACTGGCCATGTGCACAGTGGGTGCAGAGAGAGTGAATAAATGCGTGCCTGCGAGTGCACACTCAACTCACACAGTTCACAATGCCCCCAGTGCCACCTCACCTAGTGCAACAAAGACCGTCCTCACACACATGCCCACAGGCCAGTCTGATCTAGAAATCCCACATTTAGATTCTTCCCAGATGATTCTAGGTAGTGTCAGTTTGACAGTGTTTACTAAGGTCACACATGATGTTCATGGGAAGGACATGCAGACATCCCTAGCGCTAACCACCAAGGACCTCCTGTTTATGGTCACAGAGCACATTCAGACTGGGCCCTCATGAAAGTAGTGTTGGAGTGATGATCTCCCTGTAGGGGGACCTGAAAATGTGTCCCTCGTTGACCTCACTCTATTGCTCTTACCTTGTGTCACCTTTGACACTTGATCTTAAGGACTGACCCATGTGAGAGTGCACTCTTCCCCAGCCGCCTCAGTACAGTCAAGTACGGGACCTGTGGGGATTAAGTCTCCTGCCCTAACTCTGACCAGGGCCTTTCAGCACATCATGAGATCATGGGATGGGCTTCAAATTTGTGATGATCCTCTTGCCTTAGCCTCCAGATGCTGCACTCACAAGCATGTACTTAGAGTCCAGAGGAGGCATGGATCCCCTGGAGCTGGAGTTACAGATGATTGCACGCTGCCATGTGGGTGTTGGAAACAGAGCGCAGTCCCCTCGAAGAGCTGCCAGTGCTCTTAACCTCTGAGCAGTCTCAAACCGGCTTTTAAGTCATTGCTTATGTTCTTTATCAACATCTGTGATTTGATACAAAGCAGTTGGTGAGTTAGTCTCTAACTCTTGTTTAAGAGTTAGTGTCTGAGTCATTTTTAAACCCCAGGTCATAGTCATGGGCTGTTGGTTGGTCTCAACATCAACAGATGGACCAGTGCTGCCCCCAACCTGTGTACCCCGGCTCTTTCCTGCTCCGTCCTCGGCAGTCTGGTTTCTTAGCACTGCTGTTCCTTATCTGACACAAACTTTCTTGCTGGATTTGTGTGTGTGTGTTTTGTTTTAACAGTTTTTTTTCTCTCTTTTTTTGAGGCAGGAGCTTTCTAAAATAGCCCTGGCTGTCCTGGAACTCACAGAGATCCTCCTGCCTCTGCCTCCTGATTGCTGGGATTACGGGAACTTAGCACAGGTGGCACATAGCTTTGTTGCTGTGGTCTTTGCTACCTGAGGAGCATTGCAGACACCCGCCCTGTCCTCATGCAGTCTCAGGAGAGGGGCTCCTCGGCACTTTGCAGTTTGGGTTGTGCAGTGCCAGCATGCTGGAATGCAGTTTCCAGACTTTCTGGTTTAAAATTTGCCGTCTGAAATGTCTACGGGTGTGCGGGTCTTAGTGTGAGGTCTGTTCGTGTGTGCAGAGGTATCTGGAAGGTTCGTTTTTTAGCCCAGTGCTCATGCAGTGCCCCCTCCCAGCCTGCGACTCCATGCAGCTTCCTGTCTGTGAGTTTAACTAGAGTGGGTTTGTGTCTACTGCTGACCCTGCTCGTTGTTTCTGACGATGCGCAGTTGATGTCACTTACCTCCATATCTGCATAATTAAAGGAAATATTAAGATAAAAAACAACCAAAAAGCTGTGACCATGCAATGTCAGTTTAGCTTCAGCTCAGGGCTGGTGGCCAGTCTGTCTCATCTGCTGTCATGTCATACAGGAGTTGTTTTGTAGGTTTGGGTTGTGTGGCAACATTGGTGGCTACAGTCATAGACCCACACCAGCTTCTTGCTATCCTTATTTTTTGTTCAGTAAAACGAATGCACTCAAGACATCTGCCACATGAAAATCCCCATGAGTTCTGTGGGCTGGAGAATAGCAGTGCCCCCCCCCCCATAGTTGGGGAGCTGAGGCTGAGGAGGCAACTGGTGCCCCAGGGGGAGGACGCTCCCCGTTAGGAGGGGATGCCTCTTGTTTCCTGTTAGGAGGGGACGCCTCTTGTTTCCTGTTGGGGGGGGAGTCTCGTTTCCTGTTGGGGGGGAAGTCTCGTTTCCTGTTAGAAGAGGACGTCTCTTGTTTCCTGTTAGGAGGGTACGCCTCTTGTTTCCTGTTAGGAGGGTACGCCTCTTGTTTCCTGTTAGGAGAGGACGCCTCTTGTTTCCTGTTAGGAGGGGACGTCTCTTGTTTCTCTGTGTATCCTTGACTGTCCTGGACTCCCTTTGTAGACCAGGCTGGCCTTGAACTCACAGAGATCCGCCTGCCTCTGCCTCCCGAGTGCTGGGATTAAGGCGTGTGCCACCACACCCGGCTGAGGCTGGCTTTTCAGATTTTAACTTTCCTCTTAGTTGTCCATCAATGGCTTTGACTACAACTGCCACGTGGAGCTGATCAGGCTGCTGCGGCTGGAAGGGGAGCTCAACAAAGTGAGGATGGCCCGCCAGAAGATGAGTGAGCTCTTCCCCTTGACTGAAGGTAAGGCTGTGGGAGGGTGCAGTTGGGGTGGGGAGCTGAGGTAACGGAAAGCCAATGCTTCCTGTTCCCTCATGGTCTTAGACTATTTTGCGGTCTCATCATAGAGATTCACTTGTGGAATACTGGTTTCTTCACTCAGAGCTATGAGAAACACTTTTACAACGTAATTTAGCGTCACAGTGCTCTCTTCCATTCCACAAGTGTGTGCTTATCCAATGCTCACAGCACCGCAAAATTGTAAATCTAGGTAAACATGTATAATTTTAAATCTCCTGATTTTTTATATACATGGTGTTTTGCCCTTGTGTGTATATGTGTGCACCTGGTGTACACCGGCGGGAGTTGGATCCCCTGAAACTGGAGATACAGACGGTTGTGAAGCCACCATTGGGCGCTGGGAATCCAACCCAGGTCCTCTGGAGGAGCAGCCAGTGCTCTTAACCACTGAGCCATCTCTCTAGCCTCTAAAATTAAATAGTTTATTTTGGTGCAATAGTTGTGCATTTGGTTTATTTGCACACATTTGCTTCTGCGAAACATACTTGTAATGAGCAACTTGGTGCATATTTACAACTGACCCTTCAGCTTGTCAGCCGTGGCATTGGACACATCTCTGTCCCCACCTCCCTTTCACAAAACACAGCTCTCATGAAGCTGCTGAGAGAGACCATACTGCACATTGCTCTCAGGCTCCTCACCAACCGACTGTAAGCAGATCATGGAAACATTGGGGACTCAGTTTCCCAGCAGTCAGCCGAGGGTAGCAGTCGTTCTTGCCTGCAACATGACAGAGTGGGATCCACGCCTGTGGACGTGTGTCACATGCTAGCTGACCCTAAGTCACCACATGCATGCCACCGCTCTTGGTGTCTTACAAGGCTGGCATCAAGATTGAAGGGAATGTGCACAAGTGTCTGACAGTGACGGCCGAGGTGGCCTCTGTCGGGAAGCGCACAGTGTGCTGTGCCTGGGCTCCAGGAACCCCTGGGAGCAGCCGTGCTGAGCTGTGTTGTCGTCCCTAGAGCTCTGGCTGGAGTGGCTGCACGATGAAATCAGCATGGCCGTGGATGGCCTGGACCGCGAGCACGTGTACGAGCTCTTCGAGAGAGCCGTGAAGGACTACATCTGTGAGTGCCTGGGCCTGGGACGTGGCAGGGCCGAGTCTTTACTACCTGTGCCGTGTTTGAGGTGTTGCCAGCCTGGACGCATTAGTCCAGAACGTACAGTTTCGTTTTCTTTGTGATGTCTTAGTGTTCAGTAGAGATTGTTTGGGCTTAAGGTGAAAGTAGAAAAATATTGTTTTGAAGAGAGTAAATGCCTCACTCAGCATTTGTCTGGCAGGAAGGGCTTCCATTGGATTTCCAGGCACTTAAAGTTTAACTGTATCTGTTGACTGAAACAGACCCTCACCCTGTGTGTAGCCCAGGCCACCTTTTTTCAGTTTTTGACCATCCTGCTTCTACCTCCTGACACATGAAAGTCTGTCCCTCTGTGTCCCCTTTGTTGTTACTGCTTTGAGACAGTCTCATGTAGCTCAGGCTGGCTCTGCTTCAGCTTCCCAGCATAGTATACAGGTGTGTGCCAGCACACCCTTATACCTGCCATCATGAGTTCTAAGCCAGGCTGGGCTACCCAGTGACTTCAAGGATAGCTTAGGGTACATAGTGAGACTCTTATCTCAAGAACCAAAAAAGTGTTTGAAATACTGGCTTTGCATAGCCTTTTTTTTCTTTTTACCAGTTGGACAACATGTTTTTGAGAACATGAAAACACCTTAAGAAAGCTGAATGGGGGCTGGAGAGGTGGCTCAGAGGTTAAGAGCACTGGCTGTTCTTCCCAAGGTCCTGAGTTCAATTCCCAGCAACCACATGGTGCTCACAGCCATCTACATTGAGATCTGCCCCGGCATATATGTAGAGCAAATACTGTATACATAATAAATAAATAAATTAATTAAAAAAAAAAAAAAAGAAAGCTGAATGGGGGTGCTCGCCTGTCTTCCCAGCACTCAGGAGGTGGATGGGGAGTTCAAGGGTAGCCTGGGGTGTGCAGTGAGACGAAGGCCTTCTTGGGCACGTGAGACCCTGTCTCAAAAACAGAAACAAACAGCAAACAGCCCATGGAAAGAGCTTTCGAGTCTTAGCTCCAAGATGACCGACCACACGAGGACTGATATGTCAAAACTGGGCTGTGGCCACATGCCCTCCTTCATACTGCTGGTTCTCTTGCCTCTGCCTCTCAGGTACTGGGATCATAGGGGTCACCACCACACCCATCATGGTGGCTCACTGATTGTCACAGGCTTACCACTCTGGGGAAGATGTTGATGTCAGAGACTCTGAATGTGAGTGAGCTTCCATAGTGAGTTCTAGAATAGGGAGGACTGTAGGGGAAGACCTTGTATCAAAACTCAAAAAAAGAGGTGGATTTCTAATAACAAGGTCAGTGCTTTTGGTTTTATTCTTTCCTTTTGGCCTGAAGACTTGCAAGACTAAGGTTCAACAAAAAACAAACAAACAAAAAAAGAAACCGAACTTCTAGGATCCGAAATTTTTTAGACAAGTGACTATACTCATTGAAATATCGTAGTGGGTTCCTTCAAGCCCCCCATTCCCTGTCTGTCTGTCTGTCTGTCACTTTGTTGGGGATCAACCCAGGGCCTTGCTTGACTCCCTGCTCCACTCCCTCAGTTTTTGTTTTGAACATTATTTTATGTGTATTCATGTTTTACATTTATGTATGTCTATGTAAGGGTTGGATCCTCTGGAACTGGAGTTACGGACAGTTGTGAGCTGCCATGTAGGTGCTGGGAATTGAACCCTGGTCTTCCAGAAGAGCAGCCAGTGCTCAGAACCGCTGAGCCGTCTCTGCAGCCCTACCCCTTCAGTTTTAATGAACTGTGTGCACACTTAGTTACATATTGTCCCTTGGTGTGCTGTCTGTGCAGTCCCCAGTCAGCACTGTGCTTAGGAATTTGAAGATGGCTCTTCTGAGATCATAGCTTTTGGGAAGCAGGGCTACTTGTCAGCAGGGTTCTTTTCTGCACAGATGGGTACATGTTCTGTCTTCATGAGGGTGACAATGAGGCATATTACGAGCTGAACTTACAGATCTTGTTTTTAGGTCCGAACATTTGGCTAGAGTATGGCCAGTACTCAGTTGGTGGCATTGGCCAGAAAGGTGGCCTCGAGAAGGTCCGCTCTGTGTTTGAAAGAGCCCTGTCATCTGTTGGCTTACACATCACAAAAGGCCTGGCCATCTGGGAGGCTTACCGAGAGTTTGAAAGTGCCATCATGGAAGCTGCTCGGGTGAGTCCCCAGGGTCTGATCCAAGCTTGCAGGAAGGGCTGTTTTGAAACAAATGTCCAAGAGTCTAAAGTTAACATACCCGTGCGTGAAGGGTGGGCTGTAGAGAGCAGAGTCAGCGCTCTCTGCTGAGCAAGCGATTTATTTGACTTGGAAGTAGATGACTGTTTTTCCTGATAACAGTCAAATACTGGTGTTTTCATTATATGGCTGTAGGTGAGCACACAAGAGCGGCCATGTCTGTGGGCTTACGTGCCTGTTGATGTGTGTGTATCTTTGTATCCTGCTCAGTGTGACTGAAGGGAGGTTTCAGACAGGTGGATAGACAGCTGTGTCCTCTCTCTGATCCTCTGGGTAACGATTGAAGCTGGCTGGTTGTCAGAAATCCAGAATGCTTCATGTTCCAAAACCTTTTGAGTGCTGACTTACAGCAGCATTGTATGACGTGACTTTGGGTTGGTGCTTGGCCTGGGCTCTTAGGTCTGAGATCTGGGAAAAATGGGGCAAGTGAAGCGTCCACGACTGATGCAGCCTCAGTGTGACTTGTTGTGCCTGCAGAGGCACAGTGAGCACCCAGCAAAGCGGAGCCTGCGCTCTGCAGCCTGTTCCCACCCCGTTCCCAGGCCGGCCTCAAACCGGCACCTGCTGCCTCTGGCTCCCCAGCGCTGGGCTCCAGATGCTCACCATGCCCCGCTCTCCAGACAGTCTTGCATTTGCCTGCTGTGGCTTTAGCATACTGTGCATCACAGGGCGTCATTGAGCCTGCGACTCTGCCATCTGGATCCTTTCCCAGCCTCCCTTTGCAACAGCGGCAGGTCCTGAGCCTGGGACCCATAAGTGCTTGACTCTGTGATACTAAGGCCCTGTACCTTGTAGTCATTTGGATTTCTTTCTTTAAAAATTTTTTAAAAAATAATTTATTTTCATTTTTAATGTACGTTGGTGTTTTAACTGTGTGTATATCTATATGAGGATGTCAAATCCCCTGGAACAGGAATTAGAGACAGTTGTGAACTCCATGTAGGTGCTGGAAATTGAGTCCAGGACCTCTGAAAGAGCACCCACTACTCTTAACTGCTGAGCCATCTTTCCAGCCCCTAAAAAAGATTTTACTTAAAAATTTTTGTTAGGCCGGGCGGTGGTGGCGCACGCCTTTAATCCCAGCACTTGGGAGGCAGAGGCAGGCGGATCTTTGTGAGTTCGAGGCCAGCCTGGTCTACAAAGCGAGTCCAGGACAGCCAGAGATATTCAGAGAAACCCTGTCTTGAAAAACCAAAAAAAAAAAAAAAAAAAAAATTTTTGTTAGGTTTTTATTGTGTGTATGTGTCAGAAGACAACTTGTGGGAGTTGGTTTTCTCCTTCTACCTTGTCACCTAGGACAAGCAAGCACCTTTATCTGCAAAGCCATCTCACTGGCCCCTGGGTTCCTTGTATTTTTTTCTCTTCTTGCCATAAGCCCTGAGAGGCAGCAATATGGATGATACCTCCTGTGTACGACACCATAGACTCATTTTCTAGTTTGAATTGATAATTTCTTGAGATTTCTTTCTGAAGTAGAAGGAACCAAGGCTCTCATTTACTACCGATTTGCCTCTTTAGCCCATAGCTGCCTTCCTTTCCCCTTCTGACCGGGAACAAACCTTTGATTCACAGCTGGAGAAAGTGCACAGCCTTTTCCGGCGACAGCTGGCGATCCCACTGTACGGTAAGAGGACAGACTTGTCATTGCTAGAGTTGTTGCTCACATCCTTCCCTGCGTCCTGTGGGGCAGGCAGGACTGGTGTTTCCTGGTTGGAAAGGTCTGTTTCGAATTATTAATGCTAAGAGGGTCAGAGGCAGGGTGAGAGACCATGTTTCCTAGAGCCTAGTTGACATTTAATGACACAGCTGGAAAGGGGGGCATGTACACATTTCCCTCATTTCTTGGGACACTGTCGGCCAAGAGTCCCATGCTGGTCTATCTCTGCATATCAGCGGTTTGTTGATGTTCCTGCAGTGACTTACTTCACAAGTTGATTGTAGGCAATTAACATCTCAATTTTGGGGGCTTTGCTTAAGGATCTCTCGTGGGTGAGCCCATTTTGGCAAGGCTCAGCAGTGGGCATGGGCAGTGCCTTTCATGTGAGAGGGATTGGCACTGCCCTCGTCTGTCAGCAGGCCTCACTGAGAACATCATGAGCCCCATAATCTCTGACCTCATTTCTCCTGGGCTGCAGCTCTCATGTTAGCAAGTGCTGTCTGCTGGAAGGAACTGTTGGGTGTTGTACAGAAAAGGCAGAACTCACTTGTTTGTAGATTCTGTCTACAAACAAGTAGACACGCTGCTGTGCTGTTAGCTTCAGCTTCCTCACCTGCACTATAACATTCCGTGCAGAGGGGGAGAACCCATGAGGTGGAGGGTGGAGGCGCAGGACTGCTGTGCAGCCCTGGGTCAGTGCTGGAAAAGCCTCGTTTGTGGTCTCATCGACTGATTAGCTGCTAGGGTTGTCTGACCTGTTGTGATGCGATCCGAGCTCAACAGAACTGGGGGCCTGAATAGTGAGAGCTGTGATAACCACATATGTGGGAAGAGTGTGGCCTGGGGCTTGTGGCTTTTTTATGTTGATAAAACTCAGTGGCACAACCCCTGGCCTGATCCATCTTTCAATAGATATGGAGGCCACCTTTGCAGAGTATGAAGAATGGTCAGAAGACCCTGTACCAGAGTCGGTACTTCAGAGCTACCAGAAAGCGCTGGAGCAGCTGGAGAAATACAAGCCCTTCGAGGAGGCGCTGGTGAGTGCTCTGCTCCTCAGCAGACCGTCCGCAAGCTTCCCACAGTGTGCATCCACAGCTGAATGCGAACGCCTCTTTACAGTTTATCTTCCTGCAAAGTATGTGGAGTGCAAAAATGTCCTAACAAAGTGAACATCCATGTGTTACCACCCAGGTTAAGACACAGAGCACTGCAGTGCCCTAGGAGTGTCTTATGTGCCCTTCTCCATTGCCTCTTCCTCCCTGTCCCTTGAGGTAGTCCCTTGCATGACTTTTTTTTTTTTTTTTTTGGTTTTTTGAGACAGGGTTTCTCTGTGTAACAGCTCTGGCTGTCCTGGACTTACTTTGTAGACCAGGCTGGCCTCGAACTCAGAGATCTGCCTGCCTCTGCCTCCCAAGTGCTGGGATTAAAGGTGTACGCCACCACCGCCCGGCCCTTGCATGACTTTTATGATAGTCCCTCCCCTTGCTCTACTCCTGTGAACATACCCTTAATATGATCCTGCTTGTTGAACTTGACATGGTGACTCAGACTGTGTTTTGTGTGTGTGTGTATAGCTTATGTGTCATAGTGGTTCAGTCCATGTGTTGCCCTGTGGGCTATATGTGTAACAGCTTGCCCTCGGGCACAGTGTTGTCTGTACACACAGAGGAGTTTCTCTAGCTTATGTCAGAGGAGGGAACTTCCTGGTCACAGGGTCATGCTCAGAGGGTTCCGGTGCCTGCGCCCCTGCCGGCAGTGACGGGGCCTCAGCTGCCAGTCTTGATGTCGACATTACTGTTTACTCGTGTCCCAAGTTGGGGCTGGAGATGTGTTTTCCTTGTTACTGATGACAGCGTCTGTTTGTGTTCATTGGCCATTGGGGTTTTTCGTTTTGTGACAGTTTTTCAGTTTTAGAAGTTGTGAAGTCTTTTCATTTTTTTCCTTTCTTTTTCTGAGTGCTTTTTGGGAGTCTTGGCTTCAGATGGTGTCTTTTTGATTTTGAACTACTGTCTTTGTTGGCGATGATTCTTTCTCGAGGCTTTAGTCTGGATTTCCTGTTTGGGTCTTCATTCAGCGGGAGCAGGCAGAAATGATCTGAGCCTGTGTGGAGCACCAGTTGTGGCCCTGGTTATGGCAAGTGTGTCCATCCATTGCTGCAGTGCAGGGCCACACGGTGCCTGTGCTGTGGCTCTCTGCCCACCACCTGCCTGTGCCTGTCATAGTGGGGACAGTTGAGCTGAGTCGTCTTTCCAGGGATCCTGGCTTTCTTCAGCTGTTGGCCTTTCCCTCAGACCCACATTCAGCGTTTCAGTTCTGTTGAATGTTTGATTGCCGTTGCATAGATCTGTGGGTCAGTTTGAGGGCAGGTGGGGAACCCCCCATTTGTGAGGCTGTGGTAACCCCGGGAGCGCACCACTAGTAAGTTGTTTCTCTTTCAAGACTTTTATTTTCTAGTTATATTTCCTGATGTGTAGGAATGCAATTGATATTTCACAGTGCTGTTTTTTTTTTTTCCTTCATAAACAAGCTTGCTCACACAGGAGTTTTAGTCTCTGGCTATCGTGTGTTACCAGTGTTAGCTATGGGTGGCATTGACCACACACCTCCCTGTGCTCTCATCTTCTTGAATTATCTTGCTGTTTAGTTTGACCCTCCAGCAGCAGCATTGTCAGCATGACCTCAGACAGTTGCTCTTGGCCTGCACTATTAACCTTTCTGTGCGTGCTGTTTTCTTTGCTTCTCTCCTTCTGAATCTTAGCTCTGTATCTAGAATCTTTTGGCTTGAAGTTGAGTGTGAACCCTTCACCACTCTGGTGGTGGTGAGCCGTGGCCATCAACAGGGGCGCTGTCCTGTTATCTCTGAGTGCTCAGGACTGCTTGTAGAAAGAGTTTGGATCCTGGGGGCCGGCACCCAGTGCTCACAGCTCCCAGGTCTGTCATGCTGTAGGCGGTTCTGAGCGAGACGACCTGGTGGCTTCTTGGATTAGCTGCCCTTTCCAGCGCTAACTTACTTGAAGATGTTTTATGCTTTCTGAGGCCATCAAGCACCTAAATGTAACAAGTGTGATTTTCCTGTGCTCCAGTTGCAAGCAGAGGCCCCAAGGCTGGCGGAATACCAAGCATACATCGATTTTGAGATGAAAATTGGGGATCCTGCTCGTATTCAGCTGATCTTTGAGCGTGCCCTGGTGGAGAACTGCCTGGTCCCAGACTTATGGATCCGCTACAGTCAGTACCTAGTAAGATAACTGCTCCAGTTCTGTTTCTTTTAAGGTAGACCCTTCTGGAACAGAGATGGCCAGGAGTGCCGGAGCCTCCTGCATGGTGGTCTCTCTGCTTTGCTCCTCCCATCCCTGCTTTCTCCTCTTTGTCATTTGCATATGAATTTATTGCATTTGATGGCACTTTAAACTTACTGCCAACTCTAGAGTTTGTGCTTTGTCTTCTTACTGAGGACTGTAACAGATTAGTGTTCCATGCTGCTTTTCCACTATGGAAAAATTCCATGTTTGAAAGAGATGGGTAAGGTGAAGCCTTACATACACACCACACTGCTTGCCTTCAGCAGTGGTCAGCAGCCCGTGCGGCCGGCCTCCTGGCTGGCTTCATTGTATCTTTCCCTGCTGTCCCCATCTCAGTTGTTCTTCCCTGCTGCCTCACATGTATATGAATGGTCCTTCTGTGTGAGAAGGCCAGGGGAAGTTCATACATCAGGGTTGCCTCTCTGGGCTGTCTCAGGCTCCCAGCTTCCCTGCCCTGCCCATCCTCACTCCCCTGCTGGTTTCTTCTTGAAGAAGCCAGGCCTTAGGATTCTCTTATTTAGGTTTTGTCTTCATTTGAGACAGATCCTAATATGTAGCCCAAGCTGTCCTAGGGTGTGTAAATCTCCTGCCTCAGCTTCTTGAGTGCTGAGATGACAGGTGCATACCCTGCTTCATAAGAGACATTGTAAAGACATTTCTTCGTCAGTTGGCTGCACTGGGAGTGTCTCACTGGTGATCATTACTTACTTTCTTGACAAGAAGCCACTTAAGTGAAGAGGCTTGAGGGGGCACAGCCCTTGGTAGCTGGGGAGAGCAGGTGTGATGTCCTGGTGGTGGCATCTGCTTATTGCTTGGTCTCAGGGATCAGAAGGAGGGATAAGGGTGGGGGTGGGATTGAGCTATAGGCCTCAAGGCTCCCACCTCTCCCACTGACACACTTGCTCAGCTATGGTCTGCCTCCCAATGTTTCAGAAGCTCCGAAAATAGTGCCAGTAGCTGGTACCAAGTGTTAGAACCCTAATCCTAACCTGGAGTCTGTGGGGAGACGTTTAAATTGAAACTTTTTTTTTTTTTTTTTTTTTTGGTTTTTCGAGACAGGGTTTCTCTGAATATCTCTGGCTGTCCTGGACTCGCTTTGTAGACCAGGCTGGCCTCGAACTCACAAAGATCCGCCTGCCTCTGCCTCCCAAGTGCTGGGATTAAAGGCGTGCGCCACCACTGCCCGGCTGTCTTGTTTTTTTCTTTTTTTTTGTTTTTTTCGAGACAGAGTTTCTCTGTGTATTGTTGGCTGTCCTGGACTCACTTTGTAGACCAGGCTGGCCTCGAACTCACAAAGATCCGCCTGCCTCTGCCTCCCAAGTGCTGGGATTAAAGGCGTGCGCCACCACTGCCCGGCTTGTCTTGTTTTTTTTTAAGACAGCGTTTCCCTGTCTAACAACCCTAGCTGTCCTGGACTTGCTTTGTAGACCAGGCTGGCCTCGAACTCACAAAGATCCGCCTGCCTCTGCCTCCCAAGTGCTGGGATTAAAGGCATGCGCCACCACCGCCCGGCTAAATTGAAACTCTTAACACTGAGAAAGACTTACATTCTGTTCTGTCACTCTGGAATTCTTTGTTATAGGATCGACAGCTGAAAGTAAAGGATTTGGTTTTATCCGTACACAGCCGTGCTGTGAGGAACTGCCCGTGGACAGTTGCCCTGTGGAGTCGGTACCTCTTGGCCATGGAGAGACATGAAGTGGACCATCAAATGATTTCTGGTGTGAATATTTGTGTGGGAGAATCCCTAAGTTATTTGTTCCAGAGTGTTCCTCCTGTGCCTCTCAGTGTGGAGCCCAGGGTTGCTGGGATGACAGGCATGAGCTGCCATGCTTGTTCCAGTTGAGGAACAGAGCTGTGAAACCATCCTGAGCCAACTCCCCAGGGCCTGCCCTGTACTGGCAGAGGCTCTTTAGGCTTATGAACTGTGGCTCTTTGCTTCTTAGCGATTTTAGCTTCTTATAATCAGTGAGTTTCTTTTCTTTCTTTTTTTGTTTTTTAATATTTATTTATTACTTCAGGTTACATCTTCATCACAGTGCCCTCTTTCCACCCCTCCCAGTCCCGCCCTCCCATCCCCTACCCCCTAACCCTTCCATCCCACTCCTCTGGAGTGGAGTGTCCCTACATAACAGTCCCCCACCCCAGTTCAGCAGTCATATGAGGGCCAAGAGCTTCCTCATACACTGGGGGACTACAAGGCAGCACCATTAGGGCAAAGTGACTCATTGACAGGAAAAATAGTCTGTGTTGGTTGTAGCATAGTTATCCTGTACTATATGGCTAAAATCCGATTATAAGTGAATAGATGCCATGTGCATCCTTCTGAGTCTGGGTTAGCTCACTCAGGATGAGCTTCTCTAGTTCCATCCATCTGGCTGCAAATTGCATGATTTCATTGTTTCTGATGGCTGAGTAATAGTCCATTGTGTAGATGTACCACAGTTTTTTTTTATCCATTCCTTGGTCTTGAGGGACATCTGGGTTTCCATTTTCTAGCTATTACAAATAAGGCTGCTGTGAACATAGATGAGGAAACTTCTTTGTGGTTTGGTGAGGAATCATTTGGATGTCTCAGTGAGTTTCTTAGAAGTCATGATATGTCTTCTTTGCCTGAGTGGACTCTCACTCAATGGTGGTGGAGACCTTTCTAGGTCACAGTGGGGGAGGACCACAGCGCCCCCTTTAAGCACTTGGGTCTATTCTTTTCCTTCATTGTTGTGTGGTGCTGGGGGACATCTGCAGTCTTGGGCTGGAGAGATGGCTCAGCAGCTAAGAGCACTGTCTGCTCCTCCAGAGGTCCTGAATTCAATTTCCAGCAGCCACGTGGTGTGTCACAACCATCTATACTGGGATCTGATGCCCTCTCTGGCTTGCAGGCATTTATGCAGATAGAGCATTCATATACATAAATTAAAAAAAAGAAAGAAACCTGCAGCCTTGTGCATTTATAAATGCATAATTTATACATTCATAAATCATTTATTGAGTTTTGATGGCTTTATTTTCTTTTGAATTGTCAATGGTAACTGTTGTGTCTTTCTGTGTTGCAGCAACCTTTGAGAGTGCTCTGAGTGCCGGCTTCATCCAGGCCACTGATTATGTGGAGATCTGGCAGGTGTACCTGGATTACCTGAGGAGAAGGGTTGACTTCAGACAAGGTAGGAGAGCGACCTCCTCAGAACTGACTTTGTCATCGTGTTGTGTCCCCGTTCCCCCCCAGCCTCCCCAGCGCCCCCCACAGTGTGTGGGTGTGTGTCAGATCAGCCTTTGGTAGTGTTCCTCAGGATCTCTGATTTGTCGACCCTGAACTTAAGCTTGGCTGGCTGGCCACTGAGCACCAGGAACCCGCTTGTTCCCACGTGCCCAGCAGTGGGGAGCATGTGTCATCTCCCTGGCTTGGGTGCTGGGGTTCAGGTCCCCATGCTGACATGCAGCACTTTGTGCCACCCCCAACCTCCAGCTGCTATACCTTTTTTTTTCAAGACAGGGTTTCTCTGTGTATCCTTGACTATCCTGTACTCACTTTGTAGACCAGGCTGGCCTGAAACTCACAGAGATCCACCTGCCTCTGCCTCCTGAGTGCTGGGATTAAACGTGTGCGCCACCACAGCCAACTGCTATGCTTTTTCTTAACATATCTTTAGAGGTATATCCCTGTCCTTCACGCACATTGTGATTGAGAAAGGATTGGTGAATGACCCACCATTGGTAACATTTCTCTTCAGACTTGGAATGACAAGAATGGCAGTCTTCGTGCTTACACTGCTTCCTGGTACCCACTGTGGCTTCTCTCATTTTCTGTGTCTGACCTTTCATAGTCCTGTCTTAGTTTATTTTCTGTTGCTGTGATAAATATTGCGACTAAAGCAACTCAGGGAAGAAGGTTTAAAGACTCACAGTTCAAGGTACAGTCCAACACAGTGGGGAATTGGGGCCTGGAGCTTAGAGCAGCTGTCACAGGACGTTTGTGGAGAGGAGAGGAGAGCAGGGCAGCAGATGCCTGAGCCTCTCCTGTGCCCTGTCCATCACACGGCCCAGGATCCGGTCAGAGGATGGGGCCGCACACAGTGCAGGCCTTCTCACCTCAGTGAATGGAACCGAGATCATCCCTCACAGGTCTGCCCAGGCACCCATCTCCCTATTGATTCTAGGTTCTGTGGAGTTGACATTGACCGTCACAAACACCAAATCCTTTTTGGCTTCAGACTGTCGTGTTCTTTTAGATCTCTGTCTGCAGGATTCCTATTCCACATGAAAGTTTATGTGACATGCTGCTTCATATACCCCTGTGCCACCTGCCTGTCCCTGCTGGCCAGGACCTGTGCTTCTCACTGCCACCGTGTCTTCCTATTTATCACTGTGAGAAGACATGTAACTAAGGTTCCTATGTCCATAGTGGGCCCCATGGTTCTGGTGTGAGATTTAAAAATGGCAGCTGCGGTGGCTTCATGGAGTTCATCTCACCTTTCCCAACAGACTCTAGCAAGGAGCTGGAAGAGCTGCGGTCCATGTTCACGCGTGCCCTGGAGTATCTGCAGCAGGAGGTTGAGGAGCGTAAGTGACCCATCCAGTGCCTTGCCTGTTGCTGCTTGCCGGACCTCCTCTTCCCAGGCGGTGCTTGCTAACTGTGTCTGTTCCATTTTGGAAGGTTTCAGCGAAAGCGGTGATCCAAGCTGCGTGATCATGCAGAGCTGGGCTCGGGTTGAGGTGAGCGTCTTCTCAGAGCTGTCGCCCTCCTTTGGAGGTTTTGGTTAAGTGGTTTGATTGACATTCATGAAGCCTGGGGCAGAGTCGGAGGGTGTGGTTTAGGCGTCCGGGTGAAGATATTCCCAGCCAGGAGCTGCATTGCCACAGGTTCCTGGACGCTGGCTGTTGAACCATCCACCTCCTCAGCCCTCCCCTCACGGTGCTTGAGGGTGTACTGTGTGTGTTTGCCAGCGCTCTGCAGGTGTGCGAATGAGTCTGTCTCTGTCCGTAAGACTTTAACCTTGTCCTGAGATGGACTAATTGAGCAATAGAGGGCGCGGTTGATGCTGGGTCAGGGACACTGAGCTGAGACAGCCGTGGAACCCGCTCTTCGTGCT
>CAJQZJ010018538.1:3611090-3648621 GCA_907164525.1 Lophiomys imhausi | reverse complement strand
GTCAGGGACACTGAGCTGAGACAGCCGTGGAACCCGCTCTTCGTGCTGATAGAATTGTGCATTTCCAATCCTGGCCCAGGAGGGGAGTTGGGCCAGTGAAGCTAACCTTTGTTGGAAAGGTCTGTATGAAATTCTGGTTGAATTTGGGAGGATCAGGAAGCAGGCTCTGCACTTAGGTGATGTTACTGGTTTAAATCACATGACTTTGAAGTGTCCAAACTGGGATTTGCTGCTGGATCAAGTATCTTCCTCTGAAATGCTCTCCAAGTAGACATTTGTAGCCAAGTTTGTTAGACAGAGTAAGTGGCTCCTCAGAACTGCTGCATGCTGAAGGCCCTGCTTCATATCTGCAAGAGCTATCCGCAGAATCTCTGACTTTGGAGCCAGAGCCTCGCTGTACGCTCCAGACCCTACCCAAGCTCCATATGGCTCCATATGCAGACCACAGAGACGCAGCCAGACTTTAGGCCTGTTGGCGCTGGAGGGAGGCCTGGGGCCTTCAGGGATTCGTGTGGCGCAGTCTCAGCAAGAAGGAGGGTTTTAGGGATGCCTCTGTGGGTATTGCTGTGAGGGACAGGGTCGACCCTGTCCCAGCTGCTCTTGTTAATGTCTCTTAGGCTCGCCTATGCAACAACATGCAGAAAGCTCGAGAACTCTGGGACAGCATCATGACCAGAGGGAACGCCAAGTACGCCAACATGTGGCTAGAGTACTACAACCTGGAACGGTGAGTGACGCCTGTGCCCAGCCTTGGCTGAGCTGACTGGAGCTGGCTTCTTGGGGTGGGCACCTTCCTCCTCTTTCCTCTCCAGACCAGTGTTTGTGTGTGTGTGGGGGGGGAGGGGGGCTCCTGGAGCCATGAAATTCTAAGTTGTTTGTGTTTTCATTTTGAGTTTTGAACATGCCTGATCGGACTCTTTTTTGATGGGGTTACTGTTGATTTTCATTATATTTTGTACTAAAAGAGAAAAGAGAAGCATCAGATTAGCTGGGAGCTGCTGGCTACAGTTAGTGTTACTTATGGTTACAGTGGCTCTTGATGGTGTGGTTGTAGTGTGTTCAAACTGTGGCCCTTCCAGATGATTGCATTCAATAAACTGCACCCACTGGGAAGACCTCGCCCGCCCTCTCCCTCCCTCTGAAAACTAAGACTCTGTAGCCCAGGCTGGCTCACGATGGTTCCCCTGCTCATCCTTGCCAGTGACACCCAGACGACAGCCGTGAGCTGCACCGCCTCCATCTTGGCCAACTGCTTCAGTCATTGCATGTTGAAGACCCACAATGTTTCTGATACTTTTTTCTTTTAAGAATTGTTTGTTTTTCTGTGTACTGTGGTAGAGAGTCTGTCATGACCCGTCCCTGGCAGAGCTCGTTAGGCTTCTCCACTGTCTCCCACACTTTACCAGTGTTTATGTGCCTGGTGCCAGTTTGACTGTATCTGGAAATAAAAATTATTTGAAAGATAACAAACCTATGAATTTAACATAAATATACTTTAAAAAGAAAAAAGAAAAGAAATTTCTGTGCTTTCTAAACTCCAGATAATTTTGTGACAGTCTGGAACTTAAACAAACAAAAACCACAAATATTCTTTTTTTCTTCTTGAGACAGGGTCGTACTGTGAAGGCCAGGTTGGCCTCAAACCCACAGATCTTCCTGCCTGTGGGATTGAAACTATATACCATTACATCTGGCTTAAAGCCTTCTTAAAATCTTTATTTTCTATGGGTAGGTGTTTGCCTGGACATTCATCTATGTGACATGTGTAGAAATAAGTATAAGTATTGGTAGTAATTTAAGTTAATTTTATTAACTGTCTGGTGTTCATGATATTCCAACCTTTCATCTGGCAGTTAATAAAATACTCTTACTATGCAACAGAGGACAGAAAAAAAAAAAAAAGACATTCATGTCTCAGCTAATAGGTGGTTCTCCCTGGTCAGATCTAATCTTTATAAGTTTTGTTGGTAACCACATTTTTTCATTCCCTGTAGACACATAGGCATAACCATGTCCCCATCTTAAAACCATTGCAGGTTTCCACTCTAACGTCAAAATATCCTTATAGTGTATTGGTTGATTTAATTCCTCAGTTTTTTCTATAACCCAGTGTCTCTCAGCTGCAGTGGTACCTTTTTTACCAACATTTAGGAAATTCAATGTTAGCAAAGCATTGTGTAATCTATCCCTGGGATTTTTTACACACATGTGCCGGGTGCCCACAGATTCCCCTGGAACTGGAGTCACAGATGGTCGTGAGCCGCCATCTGGGTCCTGGACTCTTAACCTAGGTCCTCTGGAAGAGCAGCTGGTGCTCTTACCCACTGAACCATCTCTCCAAACCCGAGTCTGATGATCTGGCAAATGCATTTATTGTGGCAAGAGATGGGACAGCTACTTAACTGGGTTCTCGTGTGTCTCTGCTCCCCTGTGCTGTGCTGTTGTCTTCATTACAGGGTGTAAGGAGGCTGTGGCCTTGCGGACACTTGGTAGATGGGGCTCGCAGCCTTTCAGGCGAGGTTGCTGCTGTTGTGTGACAACAAAACTCAACAGAGACGTGGCATCTAGAGCCATGTCAGCAAGCTTCTGTGTTTTACAGTTGTAGTATCTGTCATTCTGCCCGTTGACTGAATAGACCTCTGGGCTGATGCTGTAACTTTGTGACATCCACCTTTTCCGTGTGCACAGGAGCTCCTGCACACTTGCCATGTTGCCCGCAGCTTTGCCCTCCATTACTTGCTTTTTACCTTCCACGAAATGTGCCAGCACTGCGGCAAAAGCCTCACATTTGGATACTGCACGAAGACTCCTGAAGTCTTGAGTGTGCAAATCATAGCTGAAGTGCCGCTGCCTTGAAAGTTTTCAGTTTAGAGTCCATTGTGATTAGCATACCTTAACACATAAGGTAAAGTCTGACTCAGGGCATGAACTTAAGCCACCTTTTAGAGTAGTGGGTTCACAGGCCCACTGGTGGACTGCAAAGACTTCTCTAGGAGCTTTGTCAGGTGCACTCAGTTGACACATAGTTCCCTCCCATGTGCACAGAAGGCCTGGCAAGAGGCTGCTGTCCGAGGTGCGTTTCCACATGCACCTGTGTGGCCAAGAGAAAGCATGTGTAGTAAGGTCTCCCTGTGACTGCAGAGACTTGTAGCAGGAGACAAAACACCCTGTTGCTTCTGAAGGCTACTGTCTCCTCTGCAGCTAAACCTTTTCTGCCTCAGCAGGCAGCCCCTCCATGTTCTTTGCTGTGGGCCTTTATGACAGCTATTTGTTTTCTGCTCTAGGGCACACGGTGACACACAGCACTGTCGGAAGGCTCTACACCGAGCTGTCCAGTGCACGAGCGACTACCCTGAGCATGTCTGCGAAGTGTTGCTCACCATGGAGAGGACAGAAGGTGGGACCCTCGCTTCTGCTCTTGGCTTGGAATATGGTCCTTCGGCCAGTAGTCTCCATTGGGTACATTGGTCTGTAAGGACAGATTGATTGCTTGCCTGTGGGAGTGTGTAACCGAATTTTTTAAAATTATTAATTATTTATTAACTAACAATATTCACTTATAAGAAATACCAACAATTTTTAAATTATTAACCCTATAAATTCCTACAATCCCTTTAACCTATCTACTAATCCTATTGACAATTATATTCCTAACCTTTTAGAAGGATACAGTTTCTGGGGCAGGTCCTCAGTTGTCAGGAACACAGTCTTTGTTGTAGATTCTTTAACGCATTTAGCAGTCCTTTTTCTGGATCTCAGATGTAGATTCGTCAGGGTAAGTTGGTTATTGCAGTCTCACCTTAAATAAGGCTTGATGCTTTCTTCTCTCTGGGAGACTCCAGCCCCTTCACATCAGCAATTCAGCCGCTCTGCCTCAGAGTCCTTAAAGCCAGGCAGTTTCCTTTAGGCCACTGTTCAGACAGATCAAACCCCTCTAGGCAAAAGCTGAGCCACAGGGTTTAGTCCTTGGCCTTTTGATGTCGGGCTAAGGCTTTCTTTGCTCACCAGCTTCTTCCTGCCTCAGGGAGGAGATCTGGCCATCAAATGATGGCCAGCACCTTTTCAGCAGGTCTCTCGGAGCTCTCTAGCATCAGGGGCTTCTTCTTCTTCATGGGGCTCCATGCACTGTCCTTAAATAGGAGGAACTCTGTTTCAGCTTCATTTGGGCTCCACCCACTTAGCAGCTGAAAACAATGTCAGGCCAGATACTTTGTTAAGTCCATTAAGTCTTTCCTGTTCTCCTGACTTCAACCTTGTTTTGTCAGTCCATTAAGTCTTTCCTGTTTTTCCTGACTTCAACCTTGTTTTTCCACAAGCTGATAAGCTAAATTGTTCACACCCAAGTTGATCTTCATGTCCCGAATTTAGAGACTGTATCAGAAACCCCTATATATTTTCTAAATCTAATTTATTTTATCTAACTCCCTACAGGAGTGAGCCCTCTTCCAGCAGCCCTCAATCTGCAGTCACAAGAAGGGCTTGGTGACAGGGTTGTTCCATGTTCTCAGGTCACAGCCACACTCAAGCCTCATCAGTTAGTGTCACTAACTTCCACACCACAACCAATGGTGTTCCTAACAGTGCCCTTTGGTGGGGGGGTCATGCATGAACATGTCCGTTCTGCACCCGCAAGGGCCTTGGAGAGGAGAGGTGGGGCTCAGCATGCTTTTTGGTCTCCAGTGGAGTTTTAGAGCCATGGTGTTGGTCTTAAGCCACAGCAGTGGAGCTTTGGGAAACAGTGTGGATTTCTCTCTCCTGGGCACCTATCTGAATTAGGGTGTGAGCCTGAGACCTGAGATTCGGCCCAGAACAGAGATGCTTGGCACTCGAATAGCTCCCTTTGCTCTTGAGTTTCATGTGTATTTTGTGCTGACATGTTTTTATAACCTTTATCATTGAGAGCCTGTAAAATCAGATTTTGTTTTTAAGTCTCTCTTTGGAAGGAGAAAGGACACATAGTGACCCAGAAGGGCTACAGGAGTCACGACGGGTGACCCGGTGATTTGCACTGTCTTAAAGCTCTTGTGAAGAGCTGTGAGCTCTGGAGCAGTGGCTTCTGGGCATGCCAAGGGTATCAAAGGTCTGTTTTCCTTTCTGTCCAGGAACCTTGGAAGATTGGGACGTGGCTATTCAGAAAACAGAAACTCGCTTGGCTCGTGTGAATGAGCAAAGGATGAAGGTGACAGTGATGCTTCCTGAGGAGGGTTTAGAACCGTACCTGTCCCCCCCACTTTGTTTGCTCTGGGTGTTTTGTCTGCATGAATGTCTGTTCACCTTGTGTGGGCAGTGCCCACAGTGGCCAGAAGAGGTTATCAGGTCCCCTGGGACTGGAGTGTCCGACAGTTGTGAGCGGCCATTTGAGTGCTGGGAATTCAGAGGACCCTGGGTCCTCTGAAAGAGCAACTGGTGTTCTTAACCACTGAGCCATCTCTCCAGGCCCTTCATAAGGTACTAATTAAAACCACTTGGGTCAGTATTTAAACTTACCCCTTCCCACCTTATAGATGCACTTAAAACTTTGAACTCAACAATAAGGAGTACTGTTAGCATTTGGCCTGCACAGATGGGAAGGTATCCTGGAACTCGTGAGCCCAGGAACCACACAGCTCTTTAAGGTGGGACAGTGTCCCAGTGGAAGGACATCCTGAGGCTTGGGAGCCCAGGAACTACACAGCCCTGAGAGGAGGCTTCCTCAGCAGAGACGTCCAGCCTACAGGGGAGGGTTTCCCCAACCCCAGCTGAGCTGAGGAGCCTGAGCCTGAGCCCTGCTCCTTCTTCGTTTCTTCTCTTCTTTCTCTTCATTCCTTCTTGGTTTCTTCCCGATGAAAGAGTCTCAGCAGGCAGCAAATCTCATAAGAGAGATTTATTGGAGGCTCTGGGGTGAGGAAGGACGAATCCAGGGTATGGCTACCCATGCTCCTGGGAGAGGGTAGCAGGGAATTAAGGAAAGGGCAGGGTTTATATAGGGTTTCTTGGGGGCGGGGCTTTCTAGGACAGGGATTTCCAGATTGAGGATTGGTGGACTTGGAGAGCTCAGGGATTGGTGTGTTTTCCTATGCTGGGATTGGTGGGTCTTTTGTTCAGACTTTTTACCTTAAATTAGCATAATCTGGGATAAGTCCTATTGAGGGCCTGGTGATGACCTTTTTGACAGTTAACAGAGTCTGGAAATGTTATGACAGAGCAGTCTTGGGGAGGGGCTGGGCTGCAAGATGTGGCCACTTTCCCCATATTGAGGGCTTTCAAAGTTTACAAAGTTGCCCAGATTACAGAGGGAGTCCATGGCAGGGAAGGCTGTCTCTGCAGCATGAGTAGCTGACAGATTGTGGAGAGGAGATGCTGTCTTTGTGGGCTGTTCTCTTGATGGGGTAGCCTGAGGCAGGAGAGATGTCCTCACCATGGACAGCTCCTGAGTCGGCAGTCTCCATTCTGACTGCTCCAATCATACAGGCTGGCGGGAAAGGGGCACCACAGCTCTGGCAGCACACTTTCGCGGCCTACTGCTCAGGGACTGTCCTGACTCTTCTGGGCAGGTGGCGGCCCACCACTTTGATGGATTGCTGCTGCAGCCACTGCATTGGGACTACAAGAACATTAGATCAAATAGAAGAACCTCAGAGGGGCTCACGGAGCCTCACTCTGGGAAGCTGTTGGCAATTGATGGCTACTGGGGAGGGAGCTTCAGTTCCCTTCCAGTGTTTAACCTCGGGTAGATTGCCACCTTCACTAGATGGACTCTGTGGACATACCAGTGGTACCAGTTAGACTCAGTGGTGTAACAGAAAGAAAAAGAAAGGGAGGGAGGGAGGGAAATGAAGTGAAGTTGAAGGAGGTTTGGTGGCTGGGATCTGAGAGGAATTGGAGAGGAGACTGGGGGGAATTTGATCAAAGCACGTTGTGCACGTGGATGAAACTTTGCATGGAGCATGAGCACCTCTGGCTTGCTTATGGCCTGCAGGAGGTTTTCTGAGTTGGATTAACTGAGGTCGGAAGACCAACCCTGAGTCTGGGTGGTGCCATTTCACAGGCTGGGTTTTGAAATGAAAGAAAAGGAGAATGGGCACAGCACAGGGCATTCCTTGTCTTGTCTGTGATTGGCAGTAGCTGCTTCAATGCCCTGCCCCGCCCCCACCTCCACCATGACAGACCTGTAAACAACTCAGATCAACCTATTCTCCCTACGGTGCCCTTAATCAGAGTGTTCTGTTTTGGCAACAAAGATGAACTAGGGCAGGTCCTGGCTATAGGACTGGCTTTTCTTTTTTTGTTCCTTTTTTTTTTTTTGGTATGTAATGATTGAGGATATTGAAAGTGTATGAGTTACGAGTCTTCTCTTTGCTGTGTTTATATGAACTTGTGTTGAATGAGAGTTCTCACGCTGTCTCCTTCAGTGTTCTGTCTCCTCACCAGCCAGCATAACTCTGCACCCGGGTGTCCTGTCCTCTGTTTACTAGGCTGCAGAGAAGGAGGCAGCGCTTGTGCAGCAGGAAGAAGAAAGGACTGAACAGCGAAAGAAGGTGCGGGCTGAGAAGAAAGCCCTGAGAAAGAAGAAAAAGACCCGAGCTGCAGACAAACGCAAGGCTGATGAGGAGGATGAGCAAGAGTGGGGCAAAGAGGAGGAAGGTAACATTGAACGTAGGCCAGGGCTGCACAAGAGCTACATAGAGCATCTCTCGACTGTCCAAGAGTGGCCTGATTTCCTCAGGGTGAGCACTTGCAACTGATGTTACAGCTGCTGCCCTGGCACAGTGGATTCACACTATCCAGTCCTCAGCACTGTTCACAGCTGCCATTTCTCTCAGAAGTGACTCTTTGGTAAAGACCCATTTGAAAGTTCATGTTCTGTGCATCTACCCTGAGCCGCTTCTTGAGGCTCTCCAGGCCCAGCCATGTCTGCTGGCAGGATGCCGGAGAGGGGTTCTGGTCAGTAGTGCACGTGAGGGGTGGTCACCCGCAGGCTTCCGAACTGCTTCCAGGTTCTGTCCTTCCTGGGTGACTGAGGGATTGTAGGAGAGGGCTCTGGATTCCTGTCTTTGTGCAATTGTGACTGGACAGTGGGGATTTATATTCTTGCTTTCCTTGACAACTGTACTTTTGCTGGAGTGTAAATTGGTCCCACACATTGTGGCTCTTCCTCTCGTGTACATGGTGCAGTTTGTGGTGGGACCTGCTTGATGCAGGAGGAGTGTTCTAACTGCCTCTGCTTCTCTCTGAATGCCTGCAGAGCAGCCTTCCAAACGCAGGAAGCTGGAGAACAGCGTAGTCTCTGGAGTGGCTTCGGGTATGGAGGAACCCACAGAGCTCTCTGCGAGATGCGTGACGGTAGATGTCGCTCCTCCTTCCAAACAGAAGGAAAAAGCAGCGACCCTCAAGCGGGACATGCCCAAGGTGGCTCATGACAGCAGTAAGGACAGTGTCACGGTCTTTGTCAGCAACCTGCCCTACAGCATGGAAGAGCCAGAGGTGAAGCTGAGGCCACTCTTTGAGGCCTGCGGGGAGGTGGCCCAGATGAGGCCAATCTTCAGCAACCGTGGGGACTTCCGGGGCTACTGCTACGTGGAGTTTAAAGAAGAGAAGTCAGCCCGGCAGGCCCTGGAGCTGGACAGGAAGGATGTGGAAGGAAGGCCCATGTTTGTGTCCCCCTGTGTGGATAAGAGCAAACACCCTGAGTTTAAGGTATGCTTTTCAAAAAAGGATGTCTTTAAAGTGGGTTGCCAGATATGAAGTGCTCAGCTCCTGGAGCCCACCAGGACCGTGTACTGGCAGCAGCAAGGCTCGTGAGGAGCTCAGGCTGCCTCATGGCTTGGCCACCAAGAGCCTCCTCTGCTTGATTGGCGGTGGCTGTAGTTAGCATTTGGAAAGATAGCTGCTTTCCTGTGGGCGCTGAGGGGTGTGGCACGTGTGACTTCCCCTGTGCTCAGGCGATGGCTGCTTTCTGGGCATTTTAACAGAGCGAATGTGCCTGGGTGATTTTGTTACTTGTCTCTGAGACTAGGTATGACTCGGGGCTGTGTGCCTAGGACACACACTTGTGAGTTCCTGGGCACATATGCTGGGTTGTGCCTGATGGAACCATGGGCTTTGCCTTTCTTGCAGGTGTTCAGATACAGCACCTCCCTGGAGAAACACAAACTCTTCATCTCGGGCCTGCCCTTCTCCTGCACCAAAGAGGAGCTTGAAGACATTTGTAAAGCTCATGGTACCGTGAAGGACCTAAGGCTGGTTACCAACAGGGCTGGCAAGCCAAAGGTCAGTGGGTACAGGTGGACGTTGGGTCTGTTGTTGAGGAGAGCCCAGCACAAGATTTCCTGTCCTCCTCTTCTCCCCTCTGTGCCCTGTTAGATCCTTTTTGTGACACATTTGGACTCACCTTTCAAGCCCTGACTCCACTCACATTGGAGATTTGGAAAGTGGCGCGGAAAGAGGCCAAAGGATAGTGACCTGCTGGGATCTTGTTTTTGTCTCAGCCACTTCTTTTTTTTTTTCCTTCTGGGCTTGCAGCTCCTTTCTTTGGAGTGAGCATAGAGAGGCTTTTCAGGTTTCAGTCAGCGACATCTACGGTCAAATGGTTAAGCTGGGGGAATCTGTAGCCAGGATTAGAGATTAGATTAGGGTTAGAGAGGCCTCCGCTGATGGGTGTGCATGTCCTGAAGAGAGTTAGTCCTTGGCATGCAGCCTGGTTGGTCTTTCAGGGCCTGGCCTATGTGGAGTACGAAAATGAGTCGCAGGCATCACAGGCTGTGATGAGGATGGACGGTATGATTCTGAAGGACAACGTGGTCAAGGTGGCGATCAGCAATCCCCCTCAGCGCAGAGTTCCAGAGAAGCCACAAGTGAGGACCGCACCTGGAGCTCCCATGGTGCCCCGGCAGATGTATGGAGCGTAAGTGTCTGCTGCTGTGCTGTGCTGTGCAGTGCTGTGCAGCTTTGTCCTGAGGGGGGGGGGGGGGAGCTGGAGAGTTAGGTCAGAGGAGCAGGCATGTGGTCTCTGCTTTCACTGGCCAAGATGTGTGCAGCAAGTCTCTAAGGGAAGCGGCCTGCTGTGTTGTTTGTGGGTTCACACCTTTTCTTGGTGGCAGTGGGAGTGGAACCCCGAGTCTTTGAGTGCTAGTTAGGTGTCAGGTTTCTAGTGCTGGTGGTAAAGACCATGGGAAGAAAGGCTTTATTTGGCTTACCAAATAAACCCTTACAGGGTTAGTCCCTCAGCAGAGGGAGCCGAGGCAGGAACTGAAGCAGAGGCCGTGGAAGAACACTGCTTCTGGGCTTTCTCTCCATGCCTCTCTCAGCCTGCTTCCTTAAAATAGTGTCTTTGTTATTTACATTTACTTTTTGCGTTAGGAGAATTTTGCCTGTGTGTGTCTGTGCACCACATGTGTCAGTGCCCACGCGGGCCAGAAGACACATCAGATCCCCTAGAACTGGAGTTACAGTGCCTTATGGGTGCTGGGAACTGAACCTAGGTCCTCTGCAAGAGCACCCAGTGCTCTTAACTCTGAGCATCTCTCCAGCCCTCAGCCTGCCTGCCTGAGGGGCAGACTTTCTTCCTTTTTAAATGTTAACTTATTTATATATTTTTATGTCGGGTGTTTTAAATATTAATATATTTATATATTTTTACGTCGGGTGTTTTACCTGCATGAATGTCTGCCCACACACGGAAGACGTGTGTGCAATGCCTGTGGAGGCCAGAAGAGGACACTGGAACTGTAATTACAGGTGTTTTTGAGCCACCCAGTGGGTGCTGGGAATCAAACCCTAGTCCTGGAAGAGCAGCCAGCGAGTCCTCTTAGCTGCTGAGCTGCCTCTCTAGCCTCAGCCTGCTCTCTTACATAACCCAGGACACCTGCCCAGGGATGGCACCACCTCCAGGGGAAAGGACCCTTCCACATTAATCATTAAGAAAATGCTCTAGTGACTTGAGCACAGGCTAATCTGATGGAGGGCATTTTCTCTATTGAAGTTCCCTCTTCCCGGTTGATCCTAGCATGTCTCAAGTTAACAAAAACCTGGCCAGCACAGCCAGTTAAACTTAGCTTTTAACAAGATTTTGAGACAGGTCCTTAAGCCTCTTGGAGAGCTGAGATCACAGGCATCCATCATGGGAGCCCTGTGGCTGTGCCTTTTGTCATTAATCCATGCTTACAACAGAACTTGGAACCTGCATGGTTCCAAGACATGCTTGGCAGTCTGCCGTGCGATCTACAGTGTCTCCCATAGAGGCTGTGCTGTTCTGTTCATTCTCTTTTCCTTCTGATAGAAGGAGCCGACAATGTCAGGCTCTTTGAGGTCTGAGAGATAGCAGCCAGTTTTGTCACTTTGGTGACTTGGCATAGGGATGCCTGCTGTCAGAACCAGAAAGAGACGGCTTGATCATGTCCTTCTCGCTTCCTAGCTGGGATCAGGGGCGTAGGACGTCTTGTGGTCTCTCTGCTTTCTTTTCTCCATGCGAGGTTAGAACTCAACCTGTCAGGCCAGCCACACTTGTCGCCATTCACATCTTCCAACAACCCAGCGTTTCAGAGTCCAGTTGGGGCCATGAATCCGTGGTTCCAAAGGGTCATTATGTTTGCTTTTCTAGGCGTGGGAAGGGAAGGACCCAGCTCTCTCTTCTTCCTCGAGCTCTTCAGCGCCAGAGTGCCGCTCCTCAGGCTGAGAATGGCCCACCAGGGCCGGCAGTCACCACCTCCGTGGCCACTGAGGCTCCTAAGATGTCCAATGCCGATTTTGCAAAGTTGCTTCTGAGAAAGTGAGCAGGACTCTGTGAGATGGGAAATGCCTTACTTATTCCTTCATGCTGGCCAGGGAGGCCACTGTGGGCCCTGGAGACAGAAGGGCTGGACGCTCACCTGGGCTCCCACAGTTACTCCTCTAATGTCGATGGGAAGGGAAGCCTGTACTGAGCATGGCGGTGAGGACTGTTCCCTCACATTGAGGGTGGAGGCCAGCTCAGGGTGTCCTAACAAGGAGGGCCTGGCGTTGGGGCCCACTTGTCCTGATGCTTTCACGCCTCTGGTCCTCCTTTTTCTACGAACCCCCTACCCCTGCCCTACACAGCATGCGTGCCCATCGCTCTTGAAGTCTAGAAGATGAAATGGATGATGCTCACCACTCAGTAGGATGGCCTGTTCAGTGACGTGCGGGTGGGACATCACAGAGATTACATCCAATGGTTTTTGTCCAAAGAGGCTGCGAGTTTTTCTATTATGCATTTGTAACTGACACCTTGACTGTTTTATGTTCCCTAAAAGTGGAATGTCTGTGACATTTGTTCATCCAGGAACTGTGTGTGCCACCTGCTGTGGACCATTTTCTTTGCCTGATGACTGGAGACCTACGTCCTCTGTCCACAACACACTTGTGTCTAAATGCCATGTCTAGTACAAAGTTGAATATCCCCAGTCTAGCTTTGTTTATCAAACTGCAGTTCTCTTACAGAAGCCTTGTGCAGCGCTGCTGGCTGTGTGTTCATTGTGGCCGGTGTGTCACACGGATGCACCCGCTTTCCTCAGTAGTGTGTTAGCAGCTGTGCAAGGCAGGCCTGCATCACTTTGATTATACGATCTAAAACTTTGAAGAAAGATTTCTTTTTGTTTTTTATTTATATGTATGTGGATCTGTGTGAGTGTATGCCATGTATGTAGAATCCAGAAAAGGACATTGATGGGTCCCCTGCAGCTGCTGAGATTTGAACCTGGGTCCTCTGCAAGAGCAGCAAGTGCTCTTAACCACTGAGCATCTCTCCAGCCCCTCTTACATTGAAAATGTTTTTAAAGAATTTAAAACTTTACTGTGTGTGGCAGTGTGGGTGTGCACTGCTGTGGTGTACTGTGGACAAGGACAGCTTTCAGGAGTCGGCTCTCGCCTCTACTGTGGCATCCCAGGGTGGCTCGGGCTGCCTCGTGCAAGGCTTTCACCTGGTGAGCCATCTGCCCAGCTCTAAGGTTTTTGTTTTTAACTTAACATTTAAAAGAAATTCTTTAAAGAAAAGATTTTTGAGTTTTGCTCTGTGTATGAGCACCACGTGCATGGCTGGTGTCTGTGGAGTTTAGAGGAGGGATGCCGTGGAACTGGAGTTAGAGGAGGGATGCCGTGGAACTGGAGTTAGAGGAGGGATGCCGTGGTCCATGGAGTTTAGAGGAGGGATGCCGTGGTCCATGGAGTTTAGAGGAGGGATGCCATGGAACTGGAGTTAGAGGAGGGATGCCGTGGTCCATGGAGTTTAGAGGAGGGATGCCGTGGAACTGGAGTTAGAGGAGGGATGCCGTGGAACTGGAGTTAGAGGTGGTTGTGAGCTGCCATGTGGGTGGGTGCTGGGAACAGAACCCAGGTCCCCTGCAAGAGCAATGAGTGCTGTCAGCTGCCGAGCCATCGCTCCAGCCCCTTAATGTAAGTGTTGCCACCACTGTGTGCCTCCTCTGCTCTCAGCTTTCGCCTTCTGTCCCTCCCCTCTTGGTTTCTGCTCATCTCTCCTTTCCAGACACCCGTGTACTCATGAGTCACCCTGCAGCAGCATCTCTGAGGTGACATCGTACAGATGGCGGCACGTCTAATGCCATAAGGACCTAGCCCAAATTCAGTTCCCATCTGGTAAATTTTTACCCTTCCTGTAAATGTTTCTCAGGTTCTCTCCATCTTTATTACATACCACACAAAGACTTTTTTCTAGGAATTAGCTTTCTGTTACACAACATCTGTGGATCACGGCCCTGCTGTGGCATGGGCTCCTGGCCTGTCTCCTAGGGAGCCTGAGGCAGCTCGGGGGGAGTGTGCACCAGGGCATGTACCGTGAAGACTGGCCTAACCCTACAGGGTTCATGTGGCTTTCCTGCTGGTGTCACAGAAACTGCCTAGGTCTCTTACCGTGGCTAGTACCTAGGCATGAGTTCATGCTCGCCACAGGCTTCATAACACAGCGGAGCCTTTCTACACACCAGCAGCGCCCACTAGATCATCTTAAATCTGGGTAAACATTTAGTAAATTTAACTAAGGGCAGGCATGATGACGAAGCAGGGGTGGGTGTCGGCTGGAAGCCTAGCAACCAGGTAAAGCTCTGACCCATGTGGTGGATGGAGCTAACATGCGAGTTGGCCTGATGTCTACATATAACGCTACACACAATAAATACACGTGAAGAAGACTCAACCTGTGAAGCCAGGCAGGCGTTGCTGAGCTGCCGTGACCCTCTGGGATCTGTTCTCTGAACAAAATGCATGGTGGCAGCTGAGAAGTCCCTGGGTAAGACGACACAATGTTTATGTAGTAAAATAGTTTATTAGAACCAGCAATTTGTTAAAACAGTATCTTTCACATGTAGCTAAAGTGCAGGTTCTCACTACAGGACAAAGCAAGCATCCTGTGAGATTTGTGCAAGAAAATTACAGAGCAAGGAGCTGCACTTCCATGCAGTGGCATGCACACGTGGCATTTGCAGAGCTGTTGTGTGGCACTGCATGTGCACATATTTTCACTTATTGTTCTCAACCCCTCAGAAAGCTACCACTGAGTATCTTTCTGAACACCGGATACATCAGCTGGCAGAACCTAGCTGGAGATTGAGTTTACATCATTCAAAGTGCAGTGTGGTGTGGGACACCATATGCTGTCTCTCAACAAAACCTAGTGATTTATTCGCCATTAGAAATCTAATAGCAGCAGTCAGATTGGCACTTAGCCATATATGATTGAAGAAAGTTTATTTTTTCTAAGATGACAACTTTGAAATGTGTCTGTATCGGGCATGACACCATTTTACAAGTTACTAGAAAAACAAGGCCACTCTGAGGCAATCCACCTACCTACCTGAGGGGACGCTGGACCCTGTAATGGCTTTATAGGGAAGAGGGTTTAGAACCACAGGACAAGGGTTTGCTAGGTTTTAATTTATCAGAACTGTTTATTTGGGGTTGATGTGGTATCTTAGATACATTCTTTTGTAATGTTAGGGAGGTGCCTGGGACATGGTGCATGCTTGGTAGCATTCTACCACCTAGCCTCACCTCTCAGGTTCTACCTGCAGGAGACTGAGTGGGAGGTGAAGGCAGACCTGCTTTACGGTGTGGTGGAGTAGCTTGGCAAGCCTGGAGAACTTTTCACCCTAAAACAGCTGATCTCAGTTGATGCAAGTGAAGACCAGGAGAAAGTTGAGAAGCTGTGCTGGCCGCGCTGGCCGCCCTCTTCAGAGCAGTCTGGATAGGAAATAATATCCCCTGGCACTCAGGCTAGCAAGTTAATGGCACAGAGGGTCTTTGGGAATCTGCAGTCTCCTGCTGGAGATGACAACCTTTGCTTCCTGTCTCAAAGGGCTGCTCTGCCACAGCCTCTCAGGAGTGAAAGCCTGCCTCAGCACAAGGTAGGTTCTGTCCAGGATTGCAGCCTTTCCCTGAGGTCACAGGACTGCAAAGGCATCCTCCGAGTGACCCCTGTGGCCCTGGGCTTTGCCCCACAGATCTGGCCCCCCTGCCTCCACCCTTAGTGCAAATTTGTGTGCAGATACCCAGGCTCATCACAGGTAGGGTTGCTGCCCCCACTGGGTCCTGGTGGTGCTAGCTTGCTCGCTCAAAAAAATAAATATCTTGGCTAAACAATAAATTATCTTTTTTTTTTTTTTTGGTTTTTCGAGACAGGGTTTCTCTGTGTAACAGCCCTGGCTGTCCCGGACTTGCTTTTTAGACCAGGCTGGCCTCGAACTCACAGAGATCTGCCTGCCTCTGTCTCCCAAGTGCTGGGATTAAAGGCGTGCGCCACCACGCCCGGCTTACAATAAATTATCTTAAGGACAGGCTTAATAACTTAGTTTTCTTTCTCAGCTCAAAAACATTTGCTACTGTGGAGAACTATGTTTCTAGAAAGGCATTCTCTGGATGCCATCTCCCTGGCTTCCCTTGTCACCAAGGGAGGGCTGGCCTTTAGGGCCTCACAGGAAGTGTCTCCTTGAACCCAGAATAGTTAGGCTGGGCTTCCGGCAGCGCAACAGAGTACTCAGTGGTGGCGAGGAGCAGTGTGTCCAGTGTCACCTCCGTACACTTGGCAATGAAGCGGATGAAAGGCCGTACGTCACCCTCGTTGGCAACTTCCAGCACATGATAGTACTCGGACCTCTGCTCCTTGCGTATGGTGATGGGTGGGTATCCCGCCTGCATCAGGATCAGGTTCATCAGCAGGCGGGAGGTCCTCCCGTTGCCATCGATGAAAGGGTGGATGTACACAAGTTTGTAATGGGCTAAGGCTGCGAACTCAACAGGGTGCAGACTCATGGCGTCCTCCGAATTGAGCCACTGGGTGAACTCCTGCATCTGCTTCTCCACATCCCGGGGATGGGGAGGGATATGGTGTCCCACCAGGACCTGGGTCCTCCGGAACCTGCCCGCCTCCACTGGATCCACATACCCTAGCACCCTCTTGTGGATCTCCAGCATGTCGTCGATGGTGACGGACCCGATGCGCGAAACCAGGGTGGTGTTGATGTACTTCATGGCCGCATGCATGCCAATCACCTCATTCTGTTCTTCCAGGCTCTTCCCTGGCACAGCGTAGCGTGTCTCTAGGATGTGCCTGATCTCCGAGAGGGTGAGCGTGTTGCCCTCGATTGCCACCGTGTGGTAGATGTGATGGTAGTAGGTCTCCTCCATGACCCTGCGCAGCGCTGAGCTCCCCTTGGGGATGGACATGACCTTCTTCACTTTGCTGTCGATGATGCTGAAGTACCTCTGGTCAATCTCCTCCACTAGTGGCAGCGTCCGATCCCGGTTGACCAGTGCCTTCTCGTGGAAGGGCGAAATGGTCAGTGCCCTGGTGTATAGGTAATCCGCCTGGATGATGTCCTTGTCTTCTTCTGAGAAGATGCCAAACTCATTGAGTGCATCTACGAAGCCGGCGTCCATCTTGAGGGCATGCAGGAAGAGCTTGCGGGCTTTCTCCCTCTTGCCTTGGCGCTTCATCTCCAGGGCTTGGTTTAGTGCGGCCTTGGCTTCCAGCTTCACTGCTGGAAAAGAGCCGGAGAGGCCTGATGAGGATGGTGGGCTGCAGGGGATGTCCCTGAGCAGGTCTCCCAGGGACACCGCCACAGCCATGCTGGTTGTGCTACACATGGGCCAGGCACTGCTGTTCCCCACAGCCCTGGGAGGAAGAATGCTGGTCACTGTCCTGTGTCCCGAACCACTCTATACACCGGGAGGCACCAGCTGGTCTCCCCTGCCACCTGCCTACTGTCTGGACACTACATACCCTGCTCTCCCTACAGACTGGCTGCTCAGGGAATGCAGACAGGTGGCTCTATCTCTTGAGCCTGTCCCCTTCAGGCCTGGAGGTGCCAACACCTTCCGCTCAGGTAATCCCTGGGTCCCTCCCATGCCTGCACTGTTTCTGTTTTCTGGCAGTGCCAGGGACGGGAACCAAGCCCTTGTGTGTACCAGGCAAATACTCTGTGAGAGCCGTGCCTGCATCCTGTGCTTCTAAATGATGATTCCAGTTCGTGGTGTTGTCTGATTGTCACCACTGGGGGCGGTATGCTGCTGGCATCCAGTCGGGCCACGGGCTGCATATAGGGCACACTAGTGGAGGGACCTCACTTTGGGCCCAGCCCTCTTCCCAGCTCTGTGCTGCCTTTGAGGGTGAGCACCGACACTCAGCTTCCCGGAACTCCTCGGGTGTCTCCCAGTTCCGTCCCCTGTGGTTTCTGGCCACTCCCACTGGGAGCTGAGGCCCCACCCTTTGTGGGACACCTGTTCTCGGTCGCTCGCCAAACCGGCGGAGTTCCAGACTTCCTCATTCACCAAAACACTCTCATGCCCGCACACGGCACTCTATAAATATCGACCATAACTGACGAGGGTGAGGTGGCCAGAGCACTCACCTGGAGATGCCTTCGTCTTGACCGGCAGCAGGCCGGCGTCCCCAGAGGTGACGCTGAGCTCTGTGGACGGGCTGGTGCGCTTGGTGACTACGTGCTGTGCCCTGTCCAGTTTGCTCCTGAGGAGGTGGAAGCCTCTAAGCACAGCGAGGTACTGCTCCTCCACAGCTCCCAGCGGCAGCAGCAGGGCCAGGAGCGAGCCCAGGGCCATGCTCAGCAGGGCCAGCCACAGGAGCCGGCCCCAGACTGAGACCCATTTGGGTTCAGCCGTCGCCATCACTGACGCCATCGGCATGAGCGGCATCTGGACTAAGGAAGGGCTGGGCCCAGGGCGCGCGTCCCGTCCCAGAGGGAAGGAGAATCTGTGGGGAGCCAAGCGTCGCAGAGAATGAGGCAGGGGACTGGAGCCGTTCCCAGCAGCCCGATTTCTGATGGAGACACTCGGGGCTCAGAGAAGTGAAGCCGGGAACTTGCCAGCTCCCAAGCTCCCACACTGAAAACCCTACCACAGGGAGTATCTCACTACCATGAGTGTCTGCTGCCACAGGACACCTAGTGTTTGGGCTGTCACTCCTGCACACGCCGCATTCTTCTGGTGTCCGTTACCACACGAATACTGCCTGAGTGCCCACTGTGTTGTGTCCCTTCTGGCCTTCCTTTCCTGGTTTGTTCATCATGGACAGGGAGCCCAGGGCCTGGCAGGCAACAACAGTGGGTGACACCTCAGCGAGGGCGGACACAAGCCTGGGGCTGGCAGGGGGAGCGAGGGGTCAGGTGTGCAAACGCCACCTGGCCAACAATAAGCATTTATTGGGCAACTATGGTGTGCCGGGCACTGCGCTGGCCGCTGGCCTTGCATGCTGTCAGCCCCCTATGAAGAGCAAGCTACCTGTAGCTCCGGTTTACAGATGAGGGATGCCGCGGTTGTGACAGGCGGCGCCGGGGCTCCAGGGCCTCACCCGCCACGTCATCACTGCGCGCGGCCTGTGCAGCTGCTCCAGCCCATTGTGCTGGGCTTACTCCCGAGGGGGAAAACTGAGGATAGGAGAGGCAAAAGGCCTGCCGGAAGGTCCTTCTGCGAACTGGCCCAGGGCTCGTGTCCACTGCACCATCCAGGTCCGCGCGGCCGGTCCTGGCGGCCGCCGGCCCCGCCCCCGGCGCCTCTCCACTGGACGGCCTGCAGCCCTCGCCGCGGCGGATTGGCTCTTTCCCCTTGTCCATCCGTGGCGCTTCCGGGTTCTCGAGTTCGTTTCGGCCTCCCCGGGAAAGGCGCGCCGTGTGGCGCTCCCAGTGGCTGTCACTTGTGCGCGTCGCATGCCGGCAGCAGCCAATAAGCGGCAGGGGGCGGAGTCGAGGCCAGCGGCCGGTTGGGGCGCTCGCGTCCGGTCTCCGTTCCCGGCTGCTGCTTCGGTCCCTGGCCTCTGCCTGGGCTTCGTGTGCCTCAGTTTCTCTGGTGTGCAAGGGCGCGGTAGCCACCCTTTTCTTTTTTGTCCCTTTTCTTCCCCCTCTCTTGTTCTCTCTAACCTGTTTTTGTTTTTGAGACAGGGTCTCACGGTGTAGCCCAGGCTGGCCGGCGCTCGCTGTGTAGCCCAAACTGGCTTAGAATTCATTCACCAGGATCCGTCTGAGCCACCACGCCCTCTCTGGCCTTTTTAGTTTGCAGCGCCAACTTATGGCTTTTTGGCTACCAGATGGTTTTCGTTGGTGCAGAGCTGCAGCCTCCATCTTAACCCACAAACCCTGAAACGAGGCATCCAGGGCCGGCTCCAGAGAACGCCCGCCCGCCTAGAGAGGTTAGTGGGGCGCGCTCCGGAGTCAGCCGGCCCACAGATTCAGATTTTACCCTCAGCATTTTGTGACGGTGGAGCAAATCACGCCCTCCTGCAGTTATCCCAACTGCAGAATGGAGCAACGCCCTACCTTCATTTAAAAAAAGGTGTGTGTGTGTGTGTGTGTGTGTGTGTGTGTTGTGTGTGTGTGTGTGTGTGTGTGTGTGTGTGTGTGTGTGTGTCAGAGGTCAGCTTGCGACTGTGGCCCCTGGCCTATGAGTTTGAGGATTGAACTAAGCTTGGTGCCAAGGGTTCTTTTCCAGCTATTGGCGCCTACCTGTTTTAGCCCTCAGGTTCTGGGTTTAGGACTCTTCTGTGGGGCCACACAGCTGTAGGTTTAAATCCCAACCCTGCCTCTTGGAGACTGACTTGAAGTTGATGGTGTCAGTCTAGTTTGCTGATCTGTCAGCAGCAAGTAATATGTTAATGGAACTTTTTTACATTTGTCATTATTTTATTTTGAGACTGTAGCTCAAACTGATCTGGAACTCACTGTGTAAGCCCAGGCTGACTCCAGCCTCCCAAGTGGTAACCATGTTTCCTTTCCTGGGTTTTTATTTTATGTTTTTTTTTTTTTTGGTTTTTCGAGACAGTGTTTCTCTGTTTAACAACTCTGGCTGTCCTGGACTCGCTTTGTAGACCAGGCTGGCCTCGAACTCACAAAGATCCTCCTACCTCTGCCTCCCAAGTGCTGGGATTAAAGGCGTGCGCCACCACCGCCCGGCTTATTTTATGTTTATTTATTACTTCAGGTTACATTTCCATCACAGTGCCCTCTTTCCACCCCTCTCAATCCCGCCCTCCCACCCTCTACTCCCTCTCACTTCCATCCCACTCCTCTGGAGTGGAGTGTCCCTGCATAACAGTCCCCCGCCCCAGTTCAGCAGTCATATGAGGGTCAAGAGCCTCCTCATACACTCGGGGCCTTTTCTGGGGTTTTGAGTGTGGCTCTACACATCTAACAGCTCATTTGACGAGTATAGCCGGTCATAATATAGCTATTTTTTTTTCTGGTGTTGTTCTGTAGTGTCTCTCTAAGTAGCCCTCGAGGGCCCCAAACTCAGAGAGATCCTCTCACCTCTGCCTCCCAGGTGTTGAGAGTAAAGGCACACACCACCACTGCCTGGCTTCAGCCTGCTTTCTTATAGAACCTGGACCGGGGGCCCAGGGATAGCCCACCCACAATGGGCGGAGACCCTCCCCCATCAATCACTAATTGAGAAAATGTCCTACAGCCTGATCTTATGGCAGCATTTTCTCAATTGAAGTTTCATTCCTTCCAGATGACTCTAGCACAGTGGTTCTCAATCTGTGGGCCGCACAGGAGTCACATATCAGATTGTTACATTGCAATTCATAACAGCAGCAAAATTACAGTTGTGAGGCAGCAAGGGAATAATTTTACACTTGGCTGCCACACCATGAGGAACTGTATTAAGGTGTAATGTTACAATGTATTAACTGGTTAGGAGGTCTGAGAACTACTGCTTTGCCATGTGTCAGGTTGGTGTAACACTAGACACACAGTGGTTCTTGTGTTTAACCTTTGATTGTTCTCTCAGCATCCTCTGAGGCTTCATTCCGACCCCCTGCATGGTGATACCATTGTAAAAGCCTTTACCCCGAGGAGGCAACTAGTGTGTGTGTGGTGGGGGGGGGGGGAGCAGTCACAGAAGACAAGAGAAGAGGGCTCTCAGGCCAGACTGATGGCCATTCACAGGCAGGGTCACCACCCTGGGCAAACCACTTACCCTCTGAAGCTCAAATCGCTGTGTTTAGAGCCCCCCTCCCTCCAGGGCTTCGTGGGAGGCTGGCATAAATAATCTGTAATGAATTTAGGCCACCAGAGGCAAATCCAGAAGTTCTGGGAGCCCTGCTGATGAGTGAGAGGTACTGGGGAGGGGTGGGGACAGTGGGGAACTGGAGAACAATGGGCTTCCTCCGCACACACTGAAGTCCACAACTCTTACGCTGGTTCAGTCTGACAGCTGACCCCCACCCCTACAGCAGGTTCTCAAGACTCATCAAGCCTGTACTGTTAGGGGAAATTTCCAGAGTTTTAATCAGTGGGCCAGGTTGTAATCTGAAAGAGGTTGATCTTGGAGGCCTCCGGGGTGGCAGGGGGCAATGGGGGGAAGGGAAGAAATACGATCAAAATACATTGAATGGGAAATGTAAAATGTAACAACAACAAAACCCCAAACAACAAAATGTGCACGGGAAAGTGGCCTGGAGCATCAGAGCACTGGGTGTTCTGGCTGTCAGACACCAGGGGGCGGCAGCTCCCCGGGAATGGCTTTCCTCCTCCAATCCCGTCTCAGGAGCAGCTGCTTCACTCCACTCAGCTGTGTGGAATGCACTAAATATGTCCCTGAGGTGATACTGAAAAGTTAGCTTTCTCCGTCTTCATCATTCTATGTTAGGTAGAATTGTCTCCTTGCAGCACATGTGAGAGTAGGGGTTTTTGGTTGTTGTTTTTTTTAATGCTTACTTTGAACCTAGAAAAATGGCTGCATGGAAAATATGTCCATTGTGAAAAGCCTTCGTGTTTCTGCACGTCTGTCATGTTTTTCCAGTGGAGGCAGATGTCGTGGTTCCAAAGGACAAACCCAGCTGAGGCTACCCACATACATCATTTGAGAGAGAGAGAGAGAGAGCACTCAGCTGTACCATTGGAGATGGTGGTGTCTCAATATTCATGAAGCCCTGTTGTGCCCTGAAGTCCTGTCTGGGGCTTGGCGAACTTTGCAGGGTCTCATGCACTCAGATTCTTTCCATGTATACTCAGAGCATGATGGTGGGGTTCACCCAGGGTGAATGGCTCAAGAGTACAATGTCAGCCAGGCAGTGGTGTGGCATACCCCTTTAATCCCAGCACTTGGGAGGCAGAGACAGCCAGATCTCTGAGTTTGAGACTAGCCTGGTCTATAGAGGGAGTTCCAGGGCTACACTGAGAAACCCTGTTTCTTAAAACAAAAACAGAATGTAATGTTTTTTGCTGTTTTTTTGAGACAAGATCTCACTGTATAGCTCCAACTGGCCTTGAACTCACAGAGATCTATCTGCCTGTCTCTGACTCCCAAGTGTTTTTCTGAACAGTGTCTATTATGATTCATCTTTGGAAGCCACATGCTGTCACCTTTGCTCTCCATATGATGTGGGAGGGTTCCCTGTGAAACTTGTCATGAGGAAAGGGCTATCAGGGCCATCGAGCCACCTTGGCCCCTTCCCTCTTCAGGCCCAGCAGCAATTCTTCTGAGTGGTCCAGTTTCCTTGATCCAGGCATGGAGCTTCTTCAGGGGTGGGATTTATCCGAAGCCCGAGGGAAATTCCTACAGGTCACCATCTCTGTGAGCTGCGCATGAGCCTTTCCTTGACTCTTAAATGGCCAGAGAAGCCTACAGATGCAGACCTGTTGCCATGGAGACTGGCTGAGGTCTTCAGTGTGCTTTCAGCCTCACCAAGACCTGACTGGGGCTCTCTCCTCCTGCTTGGGGATGGTAAGTCAGGATGCAGTGGGGCCTCAGCCACCCCCATAATCTCCAGCTTCTCCAAATCCCCCTGCTTCATCGTCTTGAGGCGGCCAGGGCAAAGCAGGGCTTCATACTTCTCTGTCCCTTTGATTCATCCAGATTCCCAAAACCTCTGTGGGTGGAAGCTCTGTGTTGTCATAGTAGCAGGAGCCATGGAAATGAACAGAGACCCCTGGCCAAGGAAGCCAAGCTTTTACTACGCAGGCCTCTCAGAGTTTCTCTGAGAGGGCTTTGGCCAGACATCAAGGGTTTATTTCAGGAGCTGAGGAAATGCTCTTTAATTATTGGGAAATGAGCTTGGCCCTAATATGAGAAGTTGGTGGCATTTGGGAGTTCTTAAGGGGACATCAGATATAAGTTGAGTGTCTAGGCAACCTTTTCTTCTTCAGCTAACAACTCTGGGCTGGGATCCACAGGTAAAGCACTCGCTGCAAAAGTGTGGGAATGTTTGTAACCTCAGCACACCTGCGTTGAGACAAGGGGTTCACGGACCATCTAGGCTTGGAGTGCATAGCAAAGGACAAGAGACCTGCCTCAAGCATGGTGGAAGCTGAGGCCTGGCACCCAAGCTTATTCCCTGACACCCCCATGTGCTCCCTCCCCGTCCTGGTTGGTTTTCTGTCAACTTGACACAGGCTGGAGTCAGTTGAGAGGAGAGAGCCTCAATTGAGAAAATGTCTCCATAAGATCAAGCTGTAGGCAAGCCTGTAGGGCATTTTCTTAGTGACTGATGGAGGAAGGTCCAGTCCATTGTAAGTGGTGCCATCCCTGGGCTGGTGATTCTGGATTCTATAGGAAAGCAGGCTGAGCAGGCCATAAGAACAAGCCAGTGAGCAGCACCCCTCCATGGCCTCTGCATCAGCTCCTGCCTCCAGGTTCCTGCCCTGCTTGAGTTCTGAACGAACCCTAGTGAGAAACCAATCTTCACTTAGAGCCTGTTTCTAGAGAACCCAAACCAAGGCAGCCTCAGGACCAAAGGACCCCGGTGATGAACCCAGACTGTGTGAACCCCCTCCCAACACACACTTATTTTCATATGTCAGATCTGTAGTTCTGACCTGGGAGTCATGTTTGGGTGTCAATTTGAATGGGCGAAAGGTGCCCAGGTAACCTTGGACACATTCTATGTAGCTGAGGATGGCTTTGAACTTGTGATCCTTCTACATCCACCTCCTGAGTGCTGGTTGTAGATGGATGCCACCACATCCAGTTTATGCAGTGCTAGGGGTTGTACATGGGGTGTCATGCCTGCTCTGCAAGCACTGTGCCACAGTGCCACTGCGTTAGGGTAAGTTTATATCCTTTTGTATTTGTTTCTCAGTTTCTAACCCGGCTATCACCCAAATAATTGAGACTCTATTAATTATTTGTTTTATAAGCTCTACAGCCAATACTGAGCAGTTTAAGTCTGTTCTTAACTTTCTGTGCTAGTCTGACTCCCTCTTGGCCAAAGTCCCCCAGATACTTGCAGTTTAGGACTTTCTCTGGTCTAGCTGCTCTTCCTCATGTCTCCTGGACCTCTCCTATGGCTGAATCCCCTACTTCTCCTCTAACTCCTCCTCCCCTGGAGGGCAGGAAGTCCCACCCTATTCTCTCCCCTGCTCTTTAATTGGCTGTAAGCTGCTTTATTGGCATATCAGGGGACAATAGGGGAGCAGTGTTTATACAACATTGAGAGATTCTCAGAACAAGGATTGCAACCAGATATTGGGGGGGGGCATACAGAAACCAGCATTTGAATTACACAATAACCTTATGCCTACACTGCCTCCTCCATCCCAACCCACACCACCCTCTGTAGACTGACTCTGTTGCTCTGTCTCTCTCTCTATTCCATTTCTTTAGAGAATCCTGACTAACATACATAGCACATCAATAGGATGGTCACACAGGTCCTGTGTGGTGCTGGTAACTTGGGGAGGTTGACATGTGATAAGTGAACGAGGTGATGTCCTAAGAGGGAGGACCAAGGGACCAAGACAATGGAAAGTGACACTGGATCTTCTACCGGATGACGGACTGGTGATGGCAGCGGTGTAGAAGGTCTGAAAAGAAGGGGCATGTAAACTAGGGCAGAAGGGAAAGGAGTTGAGAAAGCCAGAATGAGAGTAAGGAGAAGATCTTTGGAGGCAGAGAGAACAACACGTGCAAAGGCTCAGAGGAGAAAGAGGGACTGGCTACAGAGACAGGGATTTTAATGCAGGCTCCATGTGGAGAAGGGAATGGAGCAGGCAGGAGGCCTTCAGCAGCTGCATGGGCTGCAGTGAAGTAAGTTCTTACTCTAAGGCTGACAGGAAGCCACTGGGCTTAAAGTAAGGTAAGTTGGTTTAATGTACATCTGAGGAACGTGCTGTTCCTGTGGGAGAGAGAATGCCTGGGGTCCCACGAGGCTGCTGTCAACAAGAGTGTGGGAACAGCTGAGAGGCCAAATGAGACAATATGGTGACCTGCAAAAGACCAATGGCAGATCACCTTGATGACCATGACCAGATAGATGGACACTGGGAGGCGACATCAGAACCCTGGACCTGGAGGCACGTGGCAGGAAGAACCAGGCTGCTTCCGAGTAGCATGAGCATATGGCAGACCCAGATTTCAGCCTCGTGATGCCAAGGGCAATGCTAGGTCTTCCCTGAGACAATTGCAGATCACCAAGGAAGAATTCTTGATTGGGCTTGGTCAAGTCACATGACTACTCCAGAGCCATCCTGGCTCAGGAGGCTGGCTATCTCCCTAGACCATGCCCACTGCTATCTATGGATGCTGTGACAGACAGCTTCGGTAGGTGCCCATAGAATGGAGGAGGGCACTTTCAAAGGAAAGACTGACACTGCCCACTTAGCACCCCCTTCAGCCCCTTCCTGGGATTATTGGCAAGCACAGAGGGTTCATGAGTGCTCTGAAGGCATTGGTCCTTGTTTTATGGGAACAGAAGAAATACATCCTATTCTGTGGTCTTAGGAAATGAGAAAATTATGTGGAAGCACAAGGTATCAGACAAGCCAAGAAAAGGATGACGTCACAGCCGAGCTGAATCCTGGCCACCCAGGCAGTGGGCACTCGAGCACGCTGAGGAACGAGAAGCTGGAGGCAGGTGTTGTGTTTTTGAGCCACATGAATAGACCCACAGTCCCTCCCAGATGAGGCCTTCTTCCTGCGAGGTGGTTTCTTCCCTTAACTGGCAAGCTAGTGCACAGATAAGGCCAGCCATGAACTGCACAGCTAGTCCACGTTTCAAAAGCCAATCAGCCTGGAGTATCAGGTTGCCCAGGCTCATGCTGGAGCCACCTTTCTAACCATGGCCCTAAGGACCAGCCAACACAGAGCGGACACGCCTGCCTCCTGCTTCTCTGATGAAAATACCTGAGACTCCACCTTCTCAGAAGGCTTGTGAGTGCTGTCTTGAAGCTCAGAGGAACCTTCAAAGAGAGGAGATGGCACAGCAGTGTGACCGCCTTTCCCCCAGACGATGGGTCTGAGATGCCCCTATGAGTCAGGTGTGAAGACAGCCCCCGAGAGGTGGGAGGATTGCCTCCAGTTCAAGGCAGCGTGGAGGAGTTGGAGGAGGAGTCAGCGTTGATCTGACCACCAAACATGGGATACATTGGTGAAACCATCAAAGAATAAGATTCCTGCCTGCCCTCTAAACAAGTGTGTCTGTAACTGAAGAGCTGTTTGGCCACCAGCTTCCCATATGAGAAGTTGAGGTTTCTTGATTTCTGTTCTTTCTTCCTGGGTTTAGGTGATGGGATGTGGCAGGCTGGGGATGGGAGCGTAGGAATTGGGTGTTGGTCTGTGGCAGGCTGGCTGCATTCGTGTCCTCTGCTGTCCTTGGATACCCTGTTTTTTACCACGTAGTCCCTCCCTGGATCTGGCATGACACACACCATGTTTTGTCCCAGGACACTCAAGAGCACCATGTCAGCAAAGGCATGCATATTTCCCCTTGCTCTTTTGGTACCACACTGTCCTCATAGGAACATGCCCAGGGCCGCCTTCCAGGGGAACATGAAAGACACATGCAGAGAGAGAGGAGGGAGAAAGCCTGGCCGTCTCAACTGAGGTCACCAGATATCACCAGAACAACTGGAAATTGTGTGGGTGAATTCAGCTAGGGCCAGAAGAATTCCAGTCAGCCTTCAGACTTGTGGAGGCAACCACAAAAAATAGTTTGCCATCATTGAATTTTGGGGATACTTGTTGTACAGCACTATTGTGCAAGAGGTAACTGATACATTTGCATCCTGCAGAGACCTCCTTCCTCCCTACTTTCTTTTCTCTCTCCTGCCTCCTCACAACCAGCATTTGTTGAGCAATTACTGTGTGCCTGGGCTACAACAGTTCATAAACCTAGGTAAGGCTCCTGCCTTAGATTTTTCAAGCATTGTCCTTATTTCCATCAGAAACCTTGATAGTTCAGTAAGAGGAGACTAATTTCAAGGTCAGTGCACTGTGGGAAGACCAGAGTGGGTCTCTACAGACTGCTTCGTGGAGATTTCTCTGCTTCTCATGTGAACTGTTACCTCTGCCTCTGCAGAAATCACCGTCCCTGTGGTGGGAATCCTTCCATGGTGATGTGTGAATGCAGGCTGGCCTTGAGTCACTTGTGGAGAGTGAGCAGTTCTCAGTGTTTTTGTAAGGTGGGAAGAATTTATGTACTGCTAAGTTTGATGTATTGTTATAAATTATGCTTTGGTTTCAGGCCTGTCCCCCCCACCACCAAAGTTCAATGTTTCTTTAAGTTCTGGGAAATACACTGTAAATAATTCAGTGCTTCTCAGCCAGCAGCTTCTCTCGTAATATAAAGTGGTGTCAATGGTCAATGTCTATTTCTTATATCTTTAAAAATATAATTAATTTAATGTATTTTATGTGCATTGGTCTGAGGGTATCAGATACCTTGGAAATGGAGTTACAGACTGTCGAGCTGCCATGTGGGTGATAAGAATTGAACCTGAGTCCTTTGGAAGAGCAGCCAGTGCTCTTAGCCACCGAGCCATCTCTCCAGCTCCCATCTTATTATATCTTTAAAATACCTATTTCCTGACTCCTTTCTCATGGCAGGGAAGGAGTAACTGGTTTCCTGGGTTCTCTTGAGTCTTGGAGGAATCTGTTTGTATCCTCCGGGTCTTGTGTCGTTCTGCTCCCAGCTGCCTACCTGACTGACACCACGTGTCCCTCAGCATTTGGCTCCTTGTGTTCCTACCTCCTTGTTCCCCTTTGGTGTCCTTCTCAAAAGACACTTTGAGTCATGCTGCTGGGACAAGACATCAAAGACAGGTGAGTAGCCCTGTCTGAAAAGGCGGTGGGCAGCTTTCCCCAGGATGACAGTCAGCTTGTCCTCTGCCAAGTGCTTTTTTTTTTTTTTGTCTGCTGAGCCACCTCGCCTGCCACCCTCAGCCCTTTAAGAAAAAAAAATCAGCCGGGCGGTGGTGGCGCATGCCTTTAATCCCAGCACTTGGGAGGCAGAGGCAGGCGGATCTTTGCGAGTTCGAGGCCAGCCTGGTCTACAAAGCGAGTCCAGGACAGCCAGAGCTGTTAAACAGAGAAACCCTGTCTCGAAAAACCAAAAAAAAAAAGAAAAAAAAATCAAAATAATTGAGATAATATCATTATATCATCTCCCTTTCTATTTCCTCCCTCCAAACCCTCCCTCGAACCCACATTTTGCTTTCAAATCCATGGCCTTTTTTGGTTTTGTTTTGTTTCTTGAAACAGGGTTTCTCTGTATAGCCCTAGCTCTCCTGGGTTTGACTTGTAGATCAGACTGGCCTCAAACTCACAGAGATCTGCCTGCTTCTGCCTCCCCTGTGCTGGGATTAAAGGTGTGCCCCACCATGCCCTGCATTCCATAGCCTTTTCTTTAATTGTTATATGTTCCTAAATACATAAATACAGCCCACTCTGTCTGTATAATGTTACTCGTAGGTATGTTTTCAGGGCTGACCATTTGGTATTAGATAGCCAAATGCTGTGCTCTTTCCTGGGGAAGGTTGTTTCTCCTGCCCTCAGCATCCTTAGTTGCCTGCGGTTCTCTGTTTAAGGCTGAGGTCTTGTGAGTTTTCCATTGTCTACCTTTAGCATGTCTATTAGTGTCTTTCCTGTTCAGGTCGTGTTACCTGGCCATATTGATGAGGCTTCTGACATCCCTCAGAGATGCAGTCTCACAGCAAGCTCCCCGACCGCCATATTGATGAGGCTTCTGACTTCCCTCAGAGATGCAGTCTCACAGCAAGCTCCCTGACCGCCATATTGATGAGGCTTCTGACTTCCCTCAGAGATGCAGTCTCACAGCAAGCTCCCCGACCCTCTGGCTCTTACATTCTTTCTGCCTCCCTCTTCTGAAATGTTCCCTGAGCCCTTAGGTGTAGCAGTTGTAGTCTAGATGTATTCATAGAGACTGAGCTCCACAATTCTCATTTTGACTGGTTGTGGTCTTCTGTAATGCTCTCTGTCTTTTACAAAGAGACGTTTCCTTGATGAGGGGTGAGGACCAACTTACATGACAAGGATTTAGAATGCAGTTGGGATTATGCTGGTTTAGTAAGTGGCATCTGTTGGTTATCCTCAAAGATCCTTGGATGACTTCATTCGTCGTAGGTGGTTGGCTAGGTTTCCAGTGCCAGGGATGATATCTTTCTTGTTGACTGGGCCTTAAGTCCAATTAGAGAGCTGTTGGTTACTGCCAAGATAGGAGTACCACTACTACACCCTTAGTGCTGTCATTGTCGTATTTCATAGGCACCATAGCAGCGAAGCACTGTTGGCTGCTTCCCTCCTTTGGAAGCTCAGATGACCATGAAAGCTAGTCCTCAGGGGGGGAGGCATCCAGGTCAGGGTCCCCTGGGCCCTGTGTCAGCAATAGGGACTTACCTTCTACCTCTGGGAGGCATCCAGGTCAGGGTCCCCTGGGCCCTGTGTCTGAAGTGTGTGGTGTCTTCAGCAATAGGGACTTACCTTCTACCTCTGGGAGGCAGCCAGGGCAGCAGCAGCCATCTATAATGCTTTGGGAGTCTCCTGGATAAACCTGACCAACAATTCAAAGGAAGGCTTCTCACACCTGCTGTTGGGGTTTTGTTAGCTGGTCTGTGGCTCTTGTGGGTTGCACTGTCAGCCTAGATAAGAGAATCTCATTGAGCCTACATCTGTATATTTATACCAAGAATTACATATATTATAGACTTTCTCTTGAGATAGATTATAACTTTCTCAGACATCCTTACTGTTATGTCACCCTTCTACCTCCCTTTTCGGTATTTATCCTCCCCTTAGTTAGAACTCCTGTGTTTCCTTACTTCCACGATCAGATCCCGTGTATCCTGCTGTTCTCCTCTCTATTGATCTCCAACCCTCTATCCCTGCAAAGGTCCCTTTTTACTTTCTTGGCTTCTGCAGTTACTCACATCTGAAGATGTGGAGCTAGGAGCCTCTGGCGAAAGAGAGAATGTGACCTCTGTCTTTCTGGGTCTGGGTTGCCTCACTCAGTACGTTCTTTTCCAGTTCCATCCATTCCCTGCAAAATTCATGATTTCACTTTTTTGGTTTGTTTTTTGTTTTTCCAGACAGGGTTTCTCTGTGTAACAGCCCTGGCTGTCCTGAACTCGCTCTGTAGACCAGGCTGGCCTCGAACTCACAGAGATCCGCCTGCCTCTGCCTCCCAAATTCTGGGATTAAAGACGTGCGCCATCACGCCCGGCTAAAGGCCGATTATTTTATGAATGAGAGTGATGCCACAGCGGCTTCACCGCCTAATGCGCCTCCAAGCTTAGATTCTTCACCAGACCACCGGCCACACCCACCCGCAGCAGCTCTTTCTATATAAAAGCACAGGGTCGGCCTTTGTCCTGGCTTCCTGAGAGGATAGGCATGCCAAATAATCTCACAAACAAATATGAAATCTCACAGCGAGAGGAGACGGATGGTTGTAGACGCCATGGCCATGGGAAGATGCAGGGGGCTGACACTGCTCACGTCTTCCCACACCTACTTAGGTGTGGGGCACCGGCCTGTGATCCCAGCATCGGGAGCCAGAGCTAGGAGGTTTAAGACTTCAAGATCAGGTTTGACTACAGAGTTTGGGACTAGCCTGGACTACTTGAGACCCCATCCTAAGCAAACAGCAGACCAGTTTGGAGGTGGGAGGGGGACAGCCACGACTTCGTCATGTGACACACCTGGTGACATTATTGTGACAGAATCCTCTGCAGAGCCACTGAGAACACTCTGTGTCTTAGTGCCTTATCTAGGACGCTCGCCATTCCCGTTGTCTTGGCTGACTCCCTGGTTAGCTGGGTGAGCAGCTGCGGGGTCCGGCTCTTCAGTTCCCAGCTGGGCGCTTCGGTGGACGGCTTTGCTGGGTCGGCAGGTGGCGCTGTTGAGAGGCAATTGGACCGTGAGTGTACCAGGCTCACTCCTGGAGCCCTCCTCTGTTGGATTTGTCGCTGATTGGCTGGTGAGACATTGACTTGGCCGAGGAAGTGGGGCACTTTGTGTTACTTAAAGGGTATATCTTGTCCCTAATTCACTCCTCTGCTCTCTTTGCCTTTTGCCCTTTGCACCACGACGCTCTAGGCTTTACAAGTGCATGGGCTGAGACTACTGGATCCTTGAGCAGAAATGAACCTTTACTCCTCCGAGCTGTTTTCTAATGTGGTCTGTCACAGGAGCAAAAGGTTGATGACACCTCACTTTGCTCAGCTCTTTTGCCATGGATATAAGTCAGCTCTGCTTCTGTCCTTAGTTTCCCTACCTGCCAGAGCCCGCCCAGGTCCATTCCAGGGGTAACTTTCTTTCTGCATCCAAAGCCCACAAGGCTGCCATTCCCAGGCAGGTGAGGCAGCTGGTTCCAGGTTGGGGCTCAGAACCCCCACTGAAGGACGCTGCAGAACACATTCCCTCACAGGCCACAGCAGTGCCTGAAGAGGTGGTGGTTGAATCCTTGGAGTGGGGACAAGGAGCACACATCCTGGTTGAAATCCTGGCCTATGCATCATGAGCCTCAGTTGTTCCGACACTGGCTTGGGGGATTGTTTGTAAGAGCACCCTAACCTGACTTAGCTTGTTCAAGACAGGGTGTGTGAGAGCAGGTGTTGGGGGAAAGAACAGAATCCAGGATATCTCAGACAAGGCCCTTTAGTTACTGTGAGAGAGGGTGGGGTTGGGTGGGGGAGGGGCAGAAGACAGGAGGTCAAGGACAAGGCTTAGTAGTGGATCTAAAGGGAAGGGAAAACTACCTAGGCTAAGGGCTGCTGGAGGTCACGGCTTAAGGACTATCACAGTTTAATGTTAGAGAATGAATTCTATCCATTCAGCTCTCACAAAATGGGGAGCTTTTTCAGGGTACACAAAAGCCCGACTTTTGCCTGGCCAAGGGTTTCTGCTGGTAATGCTGGCTGTCACAGACCTGGCCACATGGCACTCAGCTGGCTCCACAGTGGGCCTATCCTCCTCCTGCCCCAGGGCTCGTCATCTCAGCAGGAGGCAGATTGCATTAGCTGTCCCCCAAACTGGCAAGAAGTGGGTCTGAATCCCTCCCCAAGCCTTGCAAAGTAGCCTGGGCTCAGTAGAAAGTAGAAGACTGCAAGACAAGACAACCAGGGTAAGTATCTTTAGGGGAGCCATGTCAGGAAGGGGAGATAGCCATGCAGGCAAGCACGTGGTTCTCAGCTGAGTCTTGCAGGTAGACCCCAGAATGGGAGCACCAGGGATACATGACACATGACAGAGGTCATCTTAGCTTTCTTTGGAGAACTTAGGAGCCCGGTGAAGGTGCCAGTGTGTTATGCCTTAGGATTTTGTCCCCAGCATCCAATATAGTAGCTACCAGCCTCGTGGGGCCATTTACATTTCAATTCACTAAAATTAACTATAATGAAAAATTAAATACACTGAAGATAATTCAGTCCCCCTGTCACACGAGCCACATTTTGAGTCTTCAATGGCCCTGTGTGGCCCAGTGTGGCCCACATTGTGGGACAGCACATAGAGCACTGCCAGCATTGCTGTAGATTCTTTGACAAGCTGGGGGTGGGGTGAGTGCTTTCAAATAAAGTTTGGGGTCTTTCCCAGCCTGACCTTTAGGAGCTTGGGTGCATGTCACCTGTTTTCGGCTAAGATGAGGACCTGGGCTGAGGGCTGAACTTCCCTTAATCCCCCGGCTGCCCCCTTGCATGGAATCCTCCAGGGACTGTGAAATGGTTCACTGGCTAAAAGTTTCCTGCACAGGAGGAAGTATCCCAGCAACACTAGGGATTTATCTACCAGTGCTCGCTGTCTTTCACGGAAGGATGCTTCCCCAGGGGTCAGGGCAACACTCCTGGGTACTGCCCACCCATCTTGGGTATGCTGATTCAGGGAGTGTGGAAGGGTGGGAGATTTCACAGTCAGGTGTTTATAGGTGGTTGGAGAGAGCTAGTGATTAATGGTTAAGGACACCTGCTACTCTTGCAGAGGGCCTGGACTGGGCTCCCAGCTCCCACATGGTTGTTGACAACAGTCTGGAACTCCAGTTGTAGAGGATCCAACATCCTCTTCTGACCTCCATGAGGCACATACATGGTACACACACATGCATGGAAGCAAAACACCTACATACATAACATAAAAAATAATGTCTTTTTAAACATAGTGTCCAGAAAGCAACCAGATGGTTATGGGGTTTAGATACAATTCTGGTGATGTACCCTGCTTATTGAACACCTGTTTCCTCCTCTTTGAACTCACACCCCTCTACCCAGTTCCTTTGAAATACAATCACACTTGGGGACTGAGGTCAGAGGAGTGTCATTATTTTGGGACCAGCCTGAGATTTACAGTGAGTTCCAGGTCAGCCTGGGTTAGAGTGAGCTCTTGTCAGAAGCAAACAGACATCATAAATAAAATCTTCACACATCCTCCCCTCTGCCCCGGCCCCGAAACAAAAATACAACTCAGGTCTCATCAGGCCATTTTTGCCAACTGACTTAGTAAGAAGCTGAAATCTGAGGCCTCATGTGTTCACACAACCCTCTCCTCCTTCTTGTAGCGTCCTTCCCAGCCCCGTGTTGTACCTTCCTGGCCTTCATCATTGTTGGGGACCATTTCCTTGTTTGTGTTCTGGCTGTGTCCTGTCACCCCTCCTAGACCTTATGGTGGAACGACATAATTACTTTGTTCTTCAATCTATGCCCAGGGCTTGGCACAGTCCTTAGACGTACTATAAACACAAGAGAGAAGTAATGGTCTTGTGCGAGGGGCCGGTGTGGGGGAAGGGGGGCCCGTAAGCTCTTTTGACCTCAATTTTCTCACATGTAAAACAGGAACCCATCACATGATTTCCTAGGATTAGAATAAATAGAAGCGGGTTATGAATGTTGCACAGGATACGATAGGCGCCAAGCGAACAATTACTATGGTTACGGGAAAGCCCAGGGCTGGGGATGTAGCTCATTGGCAGAAGACTTGCCTAGCATGTGGGAGGCTGTAGGTTCAGCCGGCAGTACAGGAATCAATAAATAGAAAGTTCGATTCTGTTGTCCTTCTGCTCCTCCCCTGAGGAAATTCAAAAACAAACTGCTAAAGTGATGTCCTGTCACCTGGGAGCACAGTTGTTGTTTCTTAGATCAAGTCATGTTCAGGACCAACATTTAGGGTAAGGACTCTAACCCCAAGGCATTCTGACCACTAAGACTCCAGATCCCACCAAAGAATCCATTTGTTCCAGCGACCAAGTTCAGGACCTGTAACAGTAAATTTTTATTTATTAAACATATATTTATTAATACTTAACAATTACCTATAAAGTTCCTAGATCCTAAAACCCTAACCCTAACTCTAAAACCTAATCAATAACACCCTAATACCTATAATACAAACATTTAACACCTACCTAAGGTTCTCAAAAGAATATTTTCCTCTGGGCGTGGATCCTTATGGATGGCTGTCCTTCATCAAATCTTTCAGTCTTAAAGTCTCTGAATTTCATTCGTCAAATCTTAAGGCAGTTTATAAATTTAATTTGTTTCAACCATTAAGGTGGGGTGGCCCTTGTATCAAATAAGAATTGCTTCTGCAGTCTTAGAGTCTAATTATAGTTTCCTAGGCTCATTAAGATGCTTTGCGCCTCCAAGGATGTTCTGGCTTGGGTTCCTGGACTGCAGCAGCTTTCTGTTGACTAGTGTTCTCTGGAACTCTAAAGTTTTCCAAGGCACGGATGATTTGGAATTCCAAAGTCTGTGGCAGTTTTCCAAGTTGGACCAAATGGTCCAACTCTGCCAAAAGGTGCAGTTTGTCACGCTCTCCACTTATGCGGATCACTGGCTGGAAGCACAAAATGTAGACAAGGTCTCTCTGTGGATGAAGCAGGAGAAGTGGCCACGAAGCCGCGTGGGCTTGTTATTTAAATCCTTTGTATCGTAATAAGTCTTGGTGTGGATTCTGGCATTTTGTTGCCATGGCCCCTGGTGGGCTTTTGCAAGGTACGCCCTCAAACAGTGTCTCATCTGGTCTCATGATCGGCTTTTCGGTGGGCTTGTTACAAGGCACGGCCTTCAATGTCAATCATATCCAGATGTAACTGGATCCACTCATATCTTTTTACCTGAGAAGCCTGTGTTTTTGTTCTTCCAAAATCCCTATGCTCAATTTCCCTGATTCTACCACAAGGACCATAATGTGTAGCTGTGCTGTCTCTTGAGTCTCTCTCAATCTGGAACATTCCTCAGACTTGTTTGTGACCTGGGCTAGATATTGTTTGGCTTTTGAGACAGGGTCCTGTGTATTGCAGGCTGGCCTTGAACTTACTGTAGCTGAAGGTGACCTCCTGACACTCCTGTCTCCATCTGGGTACTGGGGTTCCAGGCAGGATGTCACTGTACCATTTGACAGGGGTCAGGTTGTCCCTTCATGGAACACCCCCAGTGTGTGCTTGTCTTTCTGTGTGATTAGGTCCCAGATGTGCATCTCTGGTTGGAATGGCAGGAGAGAGATTTCTTGTCCTCTTGGGGTCCTGACAGGCAGCCTATGAGTTTGCTATAGCCTGTCATTAGTGACAGTCATTTAGAACTCTTTGTGAACTTTGAACACAGAGGACTTTTGAGCACATGGTGAGGCTTTTTTCCGCTTTGCAATAGGAAGTGTTTTTAAAGACTTATGAGATTTTGTGCATCCCTGTATGCGTGTATGTACACCATGTGCATGCAGTACCCACAGTAGCCAGAAGAGGACACACATACTACACACCCTCTCTTCCCCATGCTTCCTCTCCTTGTCTTTTTTTGTTTTTGTGTTTTGAGACAGGGTTTCTCTGTGTATCCTTGACTGTCCTGGACTCACTTTGAAGACCAGGCTGGCCTTGAACTCACAAAGATCTGCCTGCCTCTGCTTCCCTAGTGCTGGGATTAAAGGTGTGCATCACCACACCTGGCTCCTTGTCTCTTTTTCCTCTCTCACAACTCCTTTTCTATTGTTATGTCCTTTGCACATGCACACAAACATATACATACACATAACACACATATGCATGCACGCATACACCCCCACATGTACATATACACATGCACATGTACATTCTCATATACACACAAATACACACATACACACATGCACACACATGCTCACATGTATATATGCACACACACACACACACACACACACACAAACCTTGTTGGCACATATGAGAGGAAATCTGCAATATTGTCTTTTTTCGAATATTCCAATTGGCCTATTGGATTGTACCCCTGTGGTGGAGATCTCCAAAGTCACCCACTTCCTGCAAATGTCACACTCTCATTCTTCCTTAGAACTGAGTAGAATTCCATTATGTAGGTACCACATGTCCTTTGTTCATCTGTTTGTGACACCAGGTCTCTTCCCTGTCTTGGCCACTGTGGGTAGTACAGCAGTATAGACACTCACGTGGAATGCTATAGACACGTGGAATGCTGACTTGGGCCCTTGTGTGGTGGCGTGGCTGGTCCACAGTGTAGTGCTAACTGCAGGTTGTTGAGGGACTTCCAAACTGATTCCCACAGTGGCTATTTCAGCCACATTTTCATCAGCAACGCACAAGGGCCTTTTCTCAGAACATGGTCTTGTCAGGCTGAGGCCACAGCTCAGCAGTTAAGGGCACCGGCTGCTCCTGCAGACTTGGGTTCAGTTCCCAGCTCCCACATATTGGCTCACAGCCATCTGTGACTCCAGTTCTAAGGGATCTGAACCTTCTTCTGGCCTCTGCAGGCACCAGGTGCTAATGTGGTGTACAAGCATACATGCATGCAAAACACTCATACATGTTAAAGAAGAAGAAGAAGAAGAAGAAGAAGAAGAAGAAGAAGAAGAAGAA
>CAJQZJ010018538.1:3566792-3604562 GCA_907164525.1 Lophiomys imhausi | reverse complement strand
TGTGTGTGTGTGTGTGTGTGTGTGTGTGTGTGTGTGTGTGTGTGTGTAAAGCAATAATAATCAAAAAGAGGCCATGAGTTTGAGAGGGGGTAAGGTGGGACATAGCACCGGATGGAAGGAAGTGACATGGGAGGGGTTAGAGAGAGGAAATGGAAGGGGGAAATAATGTAACATTTTAACTAAAATAAATTAAAAAGAAATCCAACTTACAAATGTAGACCAAAAAATAGCAAGTGAGCCTTTAAAAAAAGATTTAAACATTTCTAAAGTTAAAAAGAAATTAAGGGCCGTGCAATTGTAGAGGTCAGGGTTGTCAACTCTCAGAGCAGTATGGGACCTTAGAAGCAACCGTGTGTGACCTGGAGCTGGCTCAGCTGGTAGATGATGGGCTGAGCCGAGAGTCTGAGTTTAACCACCCAGGATTCATGTGAAAAAGCCAGGCTGGGATCATCCCTTGACTCTAGTGCTGGTGAGGTGGAGATGGGAGGTGCCCACTGCCCAGCCAGCCTAGCCAATTGGGGGCTCCAGCTTCAGTGAGTAAGGTGGAGCGATGGAGGAAGACACCTAAAGTCTCTCGGGCTGTCCCCTCAGAATGCAGCTTCGAGGCCACGAGGACAAGGGGCACAGTGGGTGCAAGGCTGCGAATGTCGAATGTACGCAGTCACACAGATTCTAAAAGTCACCTCTCTATCAATTCTGTTCAGCTTTTGTACTTGAATTGCAAATCACAGCTATTCATAAAGTGTCAAAGGTTAAGATTTTACAACATGAGGGGTTTAAAGGATGTGGCCCTCACAAGTCTATTGAGGGCAGTAACCACTGCATAAAAATAAGTAATGTGGAAAAAGTATTTTGCATCAATAATGACAATCTTGGCTCTAAATAAACTTACAAACAGGGCTGGCATGGTGTTGATTACAGCCAAGCTGGGTCCATACCCAGCTCCAACATGGTGGAAGGAGAGAGCTGACTAATTCAGGTTGTCCTCTGACACCCAGATGTATGCCATAGTGTGCATACATGTACACACACACAGATAAATGTGCATGTACACTCACACACACACAGAGACATAACACACAGATATGCACATACCCCCACACAAAAACAAACCACAAAAAGAACAATGTAGAAGAAGGAAGCCAGGGCTTGGTACCACACACTGTTTATTAACATATTATTCCGTACGCTTGTATTTATCCCAGAACAGGAGCCAACACTGGGTACAAGATTTATGGGCGATAGGGGAGAAAGTGCCTCAGGTAGGAAAGGCAAAGAATAGAGGTTGATCTTCTAGTCTCCAGAGAGGCTATTTGAAAGGGACATGGATGCGTGACTGAGAGATGTGGTCAGGACAGATACACAAACATATACAGCCACAAAGACAGCTATATGCACAGAGGGTGGCGCACAGAGACAAAAATTTATACGCGTGTCCAGGTACACATAGGCACCCATCAGAGACGCACCAGCAGTTAACTCCCCACATTTGCTCCTCCTGGTGTAATTAACCTCCCAAGGCACAGAGGAGATGCCAGGACAGATCCCTGATGTCCCTTGTGGATAATGAAGTAGGCCCAGATCGAATAAACCTTCCCCATTTCTGTCCCACGAATGCCCATAAATATCCTTCCGTGCCAGCCCCTCCTCCCGGCAGCGATATGCTCTGCCCTGATGCTGGCTTTAATGGATTCAGTTGCTGAACTAACTGCGCCTCCCGAGCCCTGCAGAACCTTCCCGTCAGGGTAAAAGTGCCAGCTGGGGATGCCACAGAATCAATACTGTGTTCTTCTTGTCACAGAGTTCATGAGATTGATGGCACGGAAGCCACTACGGTTGGATTTAACCGGGCCCCTGGGCCTCACCCAGCAAGGAAAAGATCTTCATCCAAGGCTGGGGAAGACCCACTTGTGCTTCAGTGTGGACTGCTCAGCCAGTGCTGGGGCACTTTGGTGACCTACCGCCCTTCTTATGACATCCATTCAGCTCTGTGTTCTCCCCCCTGAGCTTGAGTCTCACAGGCTCTCTCTGAGCCTAGTTCTAACCCTAAAATAGGCTGAGAATGTCCTGTGCTTTGTGGGACTGTCATGAAGCTTCTAGGATGGGAGGAGGAGACATAGCAACCCCAGATTGAGTTTTATGGCTTTTTGCCTCCAGCAATAGGCAGTAAGTTTCCATTTCTTTGTGTTTTTGTTTTGTTTTGTTTTTTTGTCCCCAGAATAAGTTTCTTTTTCTCTGCTGCATAGTCTGTTTTGGGCATGCAGAGTTTGTGTGTATCTTTACCAATTGCAGAGGAGGTTTGGTGCCCACTCTTACCCAGCCAATTGACAATTCAATTATATCCATGCTTCTGGGCAGAGACAGGGACCCTATCCCTACTAGTGGAAGGGCGCTAGACACCTTCAGACCAGTAGAAAAAGGGGGAAGGGAATTACCTGATGGGATACCCTAAACTCACGTAACAGCCTAATCCCTTAGAGTCTGTGGTTCCCCACTCCCCCAGCTCTGGGTCCCTGTCTCTACCTGAGAAGACTAACACCTGCCAAAGAACACTTGCACTTTGAGCTGGACTCTTTTCCCGTCTTAATCCTTTAAGATCCTACTCAAAACCTGCATCAAGCATGGTGGGGGTGGGGTGTAGGGGGAAAGCCTCTTTGGGTGTTTCTATCGTAATGCCACAGTGAGGAGAGAGCTGACCTCACACAAAGCTTATAGACAGAGAATGGCTTCAGGGCTCCAACCATAACCTCTGAGGTCCCAGCTGCCTGATTGACCTCACTGGGAACTGCGGACAGCTGGCCATTTCATGGGTGGCCAAGGCTGTGGGCATAGATGTTACTAGAAGCCCATCTGACCCTCCATTTGCTCACCCCCCTATTTCTTACCTCTTAGAGTTTTATTGAACAGCTCTTGTGTTCTGGGTGTGCGAACAAATAGACCAGGTCCCTACCCTGGTAGCGTTCGTGTCTGTCACAGCCTTGAACAGAAGATCAACAGTTAAACAGAGAGCTGAACAAGATCACTGCTGAAACTGTGAAAGCAAGGCAGGCCGCTGAGCTGCTAAGTGAGGACTTTGGTTGGGTCCGGGGAGCTCTCTCTGAGGAGCTGACACATGAGCTGAGGCCTGAAAGAGGAAGAGGAGCTGGGAGTTACTGTTTCCCCTGGGCAGAAAGAGGAATGGGGTGGGAGGGAGGCCGGGAATGCAGGAGATGAGTCTGGGAGCATGGTCAAATCCTGTCAAGGAGAGAAATGAAGGTTTTAAATATCACCAAAAATCATCTGCTGGAGGTTTGGAGTTGGGGAAGATGCAAAATCCAATTTACAATTCAAAAAAGGGACTCTGGGTGCATTGTGCCAGTGGCCTGTGGAGAACAAGGGCACAGGTCGGGGAGCAGGGAGGAGCCACTTCCGTAGGAGCTGGCAGGAGGGTCGGCAGGGCCCGTGGGGGCTGGGTTGGGGGTGAGGGTGGTAGCTTGGCCTTGTCTGTCTCGATGTAGGTCCTATTCTGTTTTAATATTAGCCTTCTGATGATGACTGATATTCTTGCTCATCTGGGAGGGCAGGCAGCACGAACTGTAACAGAGACTGGCCTCCCTCTTAGCTCAGAAGGAAGTGATGTCAGGAAGCCAGGTCGTTGCCTGGTCACTTGTTAAGGATACAGGCTAAATCTCATGCCCTCAGTCTGGCCCCAGGTCCCCTCTGTGAGGTGGGCAAAAGGTGGTGATGGGTCAGACGGAGGCGCCGAGGACCACTGGAGTCAAGATGCCAGCATGTGCAGGGTACTGGGAGGGGGTGAAATAGAAGGGTGAATGGTAGGGTTGCATCTGGGGGGCTCCTCTGGACTGTCCCTTCAAGTTCTGCTGGGCTAAACATTTATCGAGCACTTACTGTCCACCAGATGCTTCCCCTACCAAAATGAGCATGTTTCCAACTTCTAGGGGGAAAACATCCCTAAGCCAGCTCCGAATGCACAGAATTTATAGGTTTGGTTTTTTTTTTTCCTTTCATCTTCCCCTCTTCCCCAACTAGATCATCGCTCCTGCTTCTGGCTCGTATTGGAGTCTGGTATAAGATGATAGTTGATTTAGCATGAAATTTTATGTGGCAGGATAATGTATTGAGGTATTAATTTGTGTTCTGTTTTGCTACAAGAAAGGAATCAGAACAGATGGGCTATCCGCAGCTCCCCCCACTGCACTGGATGGAGCTTGGAAAAGGGAAACAGAAGAGGGCAGGGCGCACATAAAGTCTGCCTCGATGGGCACTAGGTCATTGTCCACTTCTTTCTTTCCTCCCCTGTCAGGTTAGATCCTGACCATGGAGAGGGGCTGTCCTCTGCAGCAGAAGTGTCCTGACAGAGTCCGTCAGAGTCTGCTCTGTTGCTGGGGGCTGGGGATGTGGCTCAGTCAACAGAATGCTTGCTGTATAAGCATCAAGATCTGAATTTGAGCCCCAGCACCCAAGGGAATGTTGGGTGCGGTGTCCACCTGTAATCACAGTGCTGGGGAGGCAGAGGCAGGAAGCCCCTTGGCTTTGCTAGTCAACCTGTCTAGCTACTTGATGAATTCCAGGTTCAGTGAGAGACCCTGTCTTGAAAACCAGGGTGAGTAGGTGGCTTAGTCATGAAGAGCTCTTGCTGCTCTTGCAGAGGATCTGAGTTCAGTTCCCAGAACCCACATGGTAGCTCACAACAATTGGTAACTCCAGTTTCAGGGGATGTGACCCCTTCTTTGGATCCCTGCAGCACCAGATATAACATGGCACACACACACACTAAATATTAAAAATAAACCATGATGGGGGCTGGAGAGATGGTTCAGTGGTTAAGAACACTGGCTGCTCTTGCAGAGGGCCCAGGTTCCATTTCCAGCACCCACACAGTGACTCAAAACCATCTGTAACTCCCGTTCCAGACGATCTGACATCCTCTTCTGAACCCCACAGGCACCGGGCATGCACATGGTGCACGTGCATAAATACAGGCAAACCCTCATATGCAGAAAAGTAAAAAAACAAAAAAAATCAAGTCCCAGGTGAGACAGGGAGATGGCCCAGAAGCCAACGCGCCAGTGGAAGCAAAGACCTGAACTTGGGTCCCGGAGCTCATGTAAACGCCAAGCAGGATAGGCATTGTGTCTGTAATCCCAGCCTTGGGAGGTGGAATCGGGATTGCCAGGGCAGGCTGGCCAAGACTAGGCATAGTAGCAAACTCTGGGTTGGAAAGAGAGACCCTGCCTCAAAGAATAAGGTGAAAGAGTGATTGAGAAAGATTCCAGATATGGAGCCTAGGCCTCTACATGCATGTGCACACACATGTACATGCACGCAAACATGCATATACACACATGCATGCCACACGCACAAGAAAAGAAGAAACAAGATGGAGAGAGACAGAGGAAGACACCTGCTGGGGCCTGGGGGTGTAGTTCAGTTGGCAGAGTGCTGGCCTAGCATGAGGCCCTGGGTTTGAGCCTCAGCACTGCATATACTAGGTGAGGTATCACATGTCTGTAATTCCATAAGTCAGGAGGAAGATCAAGGTTATCCTTGGCTATATTGTGAATTTGAAGATAACCTGGCTCACAGGAGACTCTGTATCAAAACAAACAAACAAAAGCCAACAAATGAACAAAACCCCCCTCCAAAATAAACAACCCCCCAAACAAAACAAACAAAAAGAAAAAAGAAAAAGAAGGGAAGGAAGGAGAAAAAGCAGACCCATGCTTCTTCGAGGATCCATAAAGGACCAGATGCAATCTCCTCTGTGGAGCAGCAGGAAGCAGCGTCAGGGGCTCTTTGGGCTGACACGGAGGACACACCCAGGCTGGGCTGACTTAGCATGCATACCAAGTGTTTTCTCTTTGCAGCCAGCCATCCCTCAGCTGGGAGATAAAGTCATTTAACAGAGGCTGTCTTCCAGGCTGGAATTGCTAGAGATGGTCTCCTGTTTGTCTCAGAGGAGTTGGGCGGCCGTCCCTGGCCTGCCAGCTTCCGGCAGGCTGCCTGACAGTGTGGCCTTTTGGATGGGCAGGTTCTGCAGTGGGTAATGGAGTCAGTTTGCGCTGCAGTGGCTGGCTGTCAAAGCCCCTTTCATCCCATCCTGGGCTTGATGTGAACTCACGGGCTTCACCGGCAGCAGGGTAGGAGAGATGGGGTCTGGAGGGATTCTTCTGCCTACAGATGTCTGCTCTGCTGTCTTGTCACGATGTCGCTTAACGGGGAAGGAGCAGGGGCAGTGAAAGAAGTGTGATCGTGTGCAATTGCAATGGAAATTGTCCATTTGCCTTCATGGAAGGGTCTGGAAATCTCTACTGTAAAGACCCAGATAATAAATATCTTCAGCTGTGCAAGCCATGCAATCTCTGTAGAATATTTAGCTCTGTCACCACGGCCCTTAACAGACTGTAGACCACATGCACAGATCAGTGGACATGCCTGTTACTTACCAAAACAGGCTCCAGGGACACAGCTTGATTGGTAAAAGGCCGTTTTGCGAGTACGAGTACGAGGATCCAAGTTCAAACTCCAGAGCTCTTGTAGAAAACAGGGTGCGGTGGGCGAGTGTTCTTGTGATCCCAGCACCGAGCCAGAGGCAGATGGGTCCTTGGAGTTCATTGGCCAGCCTGGCCCAGTCGGTGAGTTTCGGGCCAATGAGAGATCCTGTCTCTCAAAAACAAGGGAGATGTTGAGAGAGATGGCTCGGCAGTTTAGAGCATTTGCTTTTCTTGCAGAGGTCCTGGGCTTGGCTCCCAGCACCCACACAGTGGCTCCCAACCCCTTGTAGCTGTAGTTTTGACCTTGGACGGACACCAGGTGCATGTGCTGTGTACTTACAGAGGCTCTCACACACACATATAAAAAGATTAAAACAGCCAAGGTGGGCACTAAAGGACACCTGAGGTGGTCCTCCGGCCTTCACGTGCAGCTGCAGACATGTGTACACACACATGCCCCAGACATCTGGCTGGATTTGGTAGGGAAACTGACACACTCACACTCCCCACCCTCCTTCCTTATAGAGCTTGGTTTTAATTCTACCCAGCCACGGTTCCTCCAACTGATTCACCGCCAGCTTGGGGGGGGGGGGGTAGGCTTTGATTGGCTCCGAGGGAGGCAATCAAAACAGTCCATTTGTCTGAATGCAGTGATTGGTTCAGGGTAGGCGCAGGAACCCTAGTCAGCCATCCTGAGGGGATATCAAGGCTTAAGCATGCCAGACATGAAGAGTGAAGCACGGGGCTTTGCATCAAGTTCCTTTTGTGTCTTTGCAGAGCTGGGGCCTTGTGCATACCAGGCAAGCACGCTGCCACTGGGCCACCTGCCCCTTTAAATTCCCATTTGAAAATTCTCCCATGAGATGCGATCTATGTGCTAGCAGCCTCGAGACCCTGATGGGACTTTGGTGGTACTGGACATCGTGCTTTACAGGTCGATCTGTTGTCATAGTGACCCTACAGAAGGGCATGCTGTCTACGTGGGGGCCGGAGGGACGGTTAGGAGTGCTTGCTGCTCAATCATGAGGGCCAGGGTTCACATCTCAGCACCTGTGTCAGGTGACTTCAGCTCCGAGGGCTATGGTGTCCCCTTCTGGCCTACACACACACACACACACAATCTAAAAAAAGAAAAAGATTCCGGCATATCCAAAATGACCCAGTGGAGAATGTCATGTTGTGGGGTAACCATCTGGAACTATGTCTCCATTCCCACAGTCTAACATTAAGCCCCATGTGTCCCCTGGCCACAGTCATTGTCACTTACCCCAGAATCATCTAAAGTCATTGAGATCAGAATCGTTTTCTAGGATCTTTCTGGAGAAAGAATTCCCTCTCCCTCTCCCTCCCTCCCTCCCTCCCTCCCTCCTTCCTCTCTCTCTGTCCCACTGTCTGTCTGTTTCTCTTCCACTCCCCTTTGTGCAGCTTACCTTTCTGGAAGCTTCTTTCTCATCCACATCTATAGGATTACAGGGAGAGTAGCTGGAAGCCCTCACTGATGATCACTTGAGAATGAAAACTTGTTCCAAGAAAGACCATTCGCCCTGTGGATGGCTCTGCAGTAGGACCACACATTCTCTGGTGTCCCTTTTCTCCAGTGGCATTGTGTGATTTCCCTGCCTGCATGTGGTGTGGCTCAGTGACTACTAGCCACCTCCATGGCTGGTCAGAGAGAGTGTGGCTCCTGGTGAATGTGCAACATCTTTACCCTTCCCTTCAGGGCACACCGCCAGCCGCGGGTGGGGATTGCGAGCCTCCTGGGAACCTCAGTGCTAAGGTGCCTTACATTCTAACAAACTATCTTGGGATGGGCTCTCCAGCCATAACCAAGCCTTCTCACAGCTTCTGGAATAACAGAGCCAGAACCATCCAGCTACAAGAGCCCTGCATTCCCAGTGCATGGGAACTATGCGGGATCACAGTCCACTCAGCTTGGGGCTACTTTGTTATGTAGCAGGAGTTAACTGATACAGACCTGCCTTCGGAGGCTTGGGATTGAGAGAATCAGGCTGAGTGGAGCTGGGAGCTGTTGGCAGCCATATACCCACCATTAAGTCTAGGATGCCTGAAGGAACCAGATTGCTTTCTGTTTGTTTGTTTTACTTTTTTTTTTTTTTTGAGACAGGGTTTCTCTGTGTATCTCTGACTGTCTTGGAACTAGCTTTGTAGCCCAGGCTGGCCTCCAACTCACAGAGATCTGCCTGACTCTGCCTCCCGAGTGCTGGGTTTAAAGGTGTGTGCCACCATGCCCGGCTTGTTTTGTTTTTAAAATAATTTTGTTTTATTTATGTGTGTTAGGTGAGTGTACATGCATATGTGTATACTGGTGTCTGGAGAGCCCAGAAGATGCTGCTTGAGCCCTTGGAGCTGGAGTGAGAGGCATGTGTGACCCACTTGATGTGAATACTGGGATCCGAACTCTTGTCCTCATGGTTAACTGCTGAACCATCTCGATAGCCTCAGGAAATCAGTTTTCTAAGACAGAGGGAAAGAAGGATGGATAGAGGGAGGGAGGAGGAAGAAGAGGGGTGACAATGACCTGAAGCTTTGTTGGGTGGGTGCTGTTTCAGCCACACTTCTATGTTCTTGTTTGCTTGCTTGCTTTTTGGAGACACCCCCTGCTGAGTCCACACGGGTGGATAAAATCTAATTTCACTCCAGAGCTTCTTGGGTGAGTGTGTCATTCGCGCGGTTTTGTACTCATGTGAAGGAGCTCCCCTCTCCCCCACTTTTCCGTGCTAAAGCTGCTTTTGACAATCGGCAGGCTCCAGTGTGAACAGAAAAGAACACAAACAGGTGAAACGCCTTCTGAGAAAGTGCAAGTTCTGGGATCCAGCCGGTCCTAAACCCAGCCAAGGTCCGCCCTTCACAGAGGCAGCTGGAACAGCAGATGCTCACCGAATGCGAATAATACATTCTACCTTCTGTCAATTCAGTGTCTTTTGCAACCAAGAAAGGCTAAAGGAGTACGATTCCCATTGCCAGGGCACTCGGTGTGCCAAGGGAAACAAACCTGAAATAAAGGTTTACAGAAACCACGAAGAATGGGTGAGCTGGAATGTCTGGGACTAAGTCCCAGATATTGCCTAGACCTGTTAATTTAGGGTGACCTGTGGTGGCCACTCTTTAAGTCTACAGGCGTTTGTAGTAGCCTGACCTCTGACCTCAGTGGTCCTTCAGGGTCCTTGAATTGCTTCCATCGTCACCTCCCAAAAGGTTTGCCGCACCTGGAGGGATAAAAGCTCCCTGCCCACCTCTTCCTGTCTCTCTTTCCGTGTCTAACTTCCCTCTGTCCCCCACATCCTTCTTCCTCTCTCTCTGTCTGTCTCTCTGTCTCTGTTTCTCTCTCTCTCTCTCTCTCTTCCTCTATGTTCCAGCTTCTCCCATGGCTCTGCCTCTGGTTCCCTGTCTTAAACGCCTTTCCCTTTTACTTTAATAAACTGTATACAAATCCTGTTGCGTGGCATGTCGTGATTTCCTCGTGGAGTACACCTTTGTAAGGCCCCAGCATGGTGTACCACCCCACCCCGCCGGTGCTGTACCACCCTCTGCGTTATCATAACAGCCACACACCACATAGTGAATGAACCCTTAAGGGACCCGTTGCTAAGCTGGGGGTCGGAGGAGAGCAATCAAGACATGCCTAGAAGCCTTCGCAACAGTTGAGGTGAGGGCCCATGCTGCCTCCTGATTAAACATGGCCAAGGCTGGAAAGATGGCTTCATCTATGAGCCCTTGCATCAAAGCTGTATGGCCAAGTTTGATCCCTGCAGCCCATGGTGGGAGTGACTCTTGAAAATTGTCCTTTGACCCCCCACATGGGTGTCACAGCATGCACATATCCAAGGGCACACACTAATACAGTAATAATAAGTAAAATAAAAAATTTAAAAGAACAGCAGAGGCAGGAGGTCGTGTTTGTTATCGATAGACCCCATTCCTTATTTATTTCTGTATTTTTTCTTTGGAATATTTTTTTCTTCTTTTCCTAGAATACAAAGTATCTGTCCCGTGTCTCCACCGTGTCTACTTTTGAGCAGTCTGGAGCACTGGGTTTTTCTTCCATATTTGAACAGTTGATGTGTACATTACTCACAGGTACTGTTGTTAAGTTTTTGTTACTATACTTGTAAGTAGGTATTGGGCACAAGGAGACCTGGTTTATTTTTGAAAGAGCTCTTTAATAACCTAACGGAATATTAGCTATCCCCTCGTGGACGAGCACTTGCTTCCAGCTTTTCTATTCTGTGTGTGCATATTTCTGTATGAGAGGGAGCCGGTGGACTTGGGGGCTTGGAACCTGGGGGAAGAGGCCCTTGCCTGTTTGACTGAGGGTCTCTGTTTCCCCCTGCTTCTCTGCCTTGTCAGTGTTGGCTAATCTGATCGACAATAAGACTTCCTTTTATTGTTTTAACTCGAATTTCCTTTATTTTTTTCAACTCTCAAACAACTTCCTCTTCCTTGGGCGCACATACCCTCTCTTCCTCCTGCTCTCCACAGCATTTCCTTTCTATGAGGTGATTGGTGGGCCACCAGCATTCCTTTCATGCTGGAGAGGGCCCCTCCCCAGGGTGTAATTAGCACCCTGGCGTGCCCTGAACTTCTATCTCCCTAGAAGAAACTCAAGCCTTTGTCTGGAGTGGTAAAATCTAGTGTTTGACTAGAGGCCAAGACACAAAGAAAATGAATCAGGCAGGACAAGCAATCAAAGCTAGATGGACTCGGAGTGCTAAGCAGTTCCCTGATAGGGACAACACCCGTCTACTGCCTGCTCGCCATTTTTTTCTGCGTTTCCCCCTAGTGGGAAAGCAAAGAGAAATCCTAACAAACGCCCCACTGAATGATGTGCTGTTCTCTGGGAGTTTTCAATTTGGCTGTATTGATTTATAAGGCCTTTTCAATTACTAAATTCTTGTAGGTGGCAGAGCGGAGGGCCATGGACGTGAGCGCCATGCTCTATTGATCCCAGGTACTTCCACAGAGGCGTCTGTGTGCCAGGGGGAGATTGATGAAGCCTCGAATAACGAGGCTTCCCACACAACATTTATTAAATGAGAATCTAGAATTCATTAACACGGGAACTGGTCTGGAGACTGTGAGGCAGGTGCGGAGGAGAACCCTGAGCTGTGGCATTTACTGGGGGCTTAATATATGAAGTGATTCGAATTCAGGGGGAGGCCGTTTGGAGCCTTATGAAATTTCCTCTCTCCTTTTATTGCGCGGTTGTGCTTGGGCGGTTTCTGGGGAGCCATCCATCAAAACTCAGGTGCATGGGGAGATAGAGACCAGAAAAAGAGACCAGTTCCCCAGTTCATCCTCAGGTTAAAATGGGATTATCGGCCAGTACTAGCCCTCTGACCCAGAGTACAAGCTCAATATAAAAGAGAAGTGATGAGGCCGTGCGTGGCTGGGAGAGACCGTGGAGCCGGCTTCTTCTACTCCTGCCAAGTCCGATCCCAGCTTAGAGATTCACACCTTCCTCTCAAATGCTTCCTGGGAGTGGGCCATTTACCAGATACTGGATTAAACTGTGTTAGTGTCCTAGGACAGTCCAAACAAATCGCTGCCCAGAGAGGGCTTAAAGGGGACCGGATTTATCTTCATGTAGCTCTGGAGGCCTGAAGTCCAGGATGAAACCATCTGTAGGACGGGTCCTGTTCACAAAAGGACCTGCCTCGCTTTTTGCTCAGTTCCTGAGGGGACCTGAATTTTGGGGTGACACTGTTCACAGTACAGGTGCTGTGGGGGGGAATGCATAGATTGTCACCCTTCCCTGTGGGCAACAAAAAGTAGAGGAGATTAAAGAGACGGATGTTACCACCTTCCAAATCCCTGCTGTGGCATTTTGTTCTGTGTTGTGCTGAGGGCAGCTTTGCCCCAATCCTTCCTGCCGTCGAATGGAGCAGGAAGGGTAGTTACCACGCATTTTTTAGAGATGAGACAGAGGGTCAGACAGGTGCCTCCTCACAGCTGGAAAGGGCCACAGCCAGGTCTTACCAAGTCCTTATTGTTCTTAGGGGAGCTAGAAAACAGCTATATATAAAGATACTAGATTCCGACCACACCGTGGAAAATAGTACTGAATTCCAGAGTTCTCAGCGGTTGTCTTTCTCTGGGCATCCTCCTTTCCCTTGCCTCCCGTGGTGTCTTCTTGGCTGCTCCTGCACACTGTGTGGACATGGCCTTCCAAACCTGCCCACGGTGGGTTATGTCAGGCATGGGTCCCTGGCCCACACCAAATCCATTAGCCTTTGTCCTGGGGGCTTGAAATAGAGACAAGGAGTTTCCGAGTTTAGTGCTGCTGATGAGCCTGATCCTGAGCAGGCAACACCTGGACCACCTACCCTGTACCACCAGGGTGTGGTGTGAGTGGTGCCATCAGCAGGAATTAGTTGGAAACTGAGAGAATGCAGCCTTTGCAGGGGGCTCCTGCAACCCAGCCACACCCCTTCCCCTTCTCCTGCACAGCCTTTTGATTTCTTTCCAGAGAGGATCTCTACGCACCCCTGGCTGTCCTGGAACTTACAATGTAGACCAGGCTGGCCTAGAACTCAGAGATCTGCCTGCCCGTCTTCCCAGTACTGGAATTAATATGGTGTGTGCCACCACTGCCCAGCTAGTTTGGTTTCTGCTGCTGTGATAAACACTAAGATCAATGTCCTTTGGGGCGAAAGGGTTTATTTGACTCACATATCTGCATCACAGACTGTGGAGGGACACCACTGCCTGGTTTGCTCTCATGACATCGTCTGCATCACAGACCGTGGAGGGACACCACTGCCTGGTTTGCTCTCATGACTTCGTCAGCCTGGTTTCCTACACAGTTTAGGACCACCTGCCTGGGTGTCACCGCCCGCCGTGGACTGGCCCCTCCCATAATGATCATCAATTGAGAAAATGTCCCACAGACTTGCCTACAGGTCAGTCTGATGGAGGTATTTTCTCAATCCATGTTCCTGTTCCCGGGTGACTCTAGTTTGATTTAAGTTGACAAAAGCCTAACCAGGACACCTTCCTCTCTCAAGCCAGCTCCGAATCCTCGCCATGATGGATTCCACCTGATAAACTCACTGCAGCTGCCTGGCTGCTATTGTGACTGCGTGGCTCACGGATGCTGTCCAGCCCTGCCACAGAGGAGGGCGAGGTTTCTACCAGATGTGCAGGTGTGTCCACTTTCACCCCCAAAGTTAAGAAGTGCAAGTGGGTCGTTACTGTCTGCAAACTTGAAATGATTTCTGTTACTTAATACCAAGAGTTTAGTATGTGGCAGGAAAAAAAAAAAAACCTAACAACCACTGGGCCTGGTGGCACACGCCTTTAATCCCAGCGCTCGGGAGGCAGAGGCAGGCCTCAAATCTATGTGAGTTCAAGGCCAGCCTGGTCTAGAGTGAGTCCAGAACAGTCAAGGATACACAGAGAAACCCTGTCTTGAAAAGCCAACCAACCAACCAAAACAAAACAAAGAAAACTAACAACCCCCAAACAAAGAGTAGCTTAAACTATCAAGGCCTTTATTTGTTCACCAAGATGCCTGGTAAAAGATTTTTCTAGAAGGTAGTAGTGTAATGGGTGTTTCCTGTCTTTTTGTCTTGCTGACTCTAGGGTGTAGGCAATGATTCTCCTCAGGGTGACAAGATGGCTACTGCTGCTCCAAGACTGTCTTCCTTGCAAGACAGTGCTCAGGGCCAGGCAGGGCTGATGAGAGTGGGCGGCCTTTCTCTCTGCCTGTGCCTCTCACTGGTTCAGATCTGAGTGATACAGAGCACAACATGATGGGTTTAGACAGTGCCTTGTGTGTTTTTCTCTTTGTGTGTGTGCTCATGTGGAGGCCAGAGGTCAGACCTTACTATGGCTGCCTTTCTTGTCAACCTGCCACAGCTTAGACTCGCCTGAGCAGGGATCCTCACCTGAGGAGCTGTCCAGATTGCTCTGACTGACATTTGAGGACCTGCCCAGATGTGGACACACTTCCTGGTAGCAGTGGCAATAGAAGGGTGTGGCAGCAGGATCACTCCCTTTTGCTCTCTTGCCCTTCCTCTGGCTACCGGGTTGATTTACCTTGCTGCAAATTCCTTTGGTGATTATCAGAACCCAGGCTCCATCGTGGACTGAAGACTGTGAATGACTCCTGGAAAAGTGCCTGCAGAAACTGATTGGACCTGCAATACTGTGGAGGGGTTGGAATGTTGTGGGTCCAGGAACTAATTGCCTTACCTTGGGCTAGTTCTAGGTCTCTGGAACAACTAGTCCTTGCCCTCTTCTGTGTCAGAACTAACATATTGTGACTAGTGGATACAAACCTTTTGGAATCTATTAGCAGACAGCTAGCTTTCACCAACCCCAAAGCTGAGAATGGCATCAGATAGCGTCTTGGGCCTATAGAAAAGCTTCCCTGAGTCTCGAGGTACCTACCTCTCTGATGTACCTACCAATCCATTTTAAACTTGCCTTGGTTTATGACTTTCTTCTTTGTTATGTAAAACTACAAAAACTTAATGAAACTGTGCTTGCTGCTAGAATTTGGGGCAACCTAAATCTGTGTTTCCAGGTCATGGTCACTCAAAATGGGTAGAGAAGAAACTTATTCCCTTTGAGATGAGAGCTGTGGTTTTTGGGTTGTCAAGTGCAGTGGCTCTCCAGGGACCTGCAGGGTTTTGCTGCTATCTTATCTGCTGAGGTATGAGGTTTTGTGGACTGAACAGCTTCTAGGTTTTTCCAGCAAGAGACAGCCACTGTGGGATTCCAACTGCTGAGGCCTTGAGGATGGAGCAACTTCCAATTCTCAGCCTTTCAGGTGTGACTGAGCTGTTATTGCTGTTTTAATGGCCTAACACATTCACATATATGATATCTATATATCTATATACTAATACTGTCTATACTTTACATCTAATACTGTCTATACTATACATCTATATACTAATACTGTCTATACTATACATCTATATACTAATCTCATGGACTCTGTCCCTCAAGATACTAATAGAGATGTCATTCTCAATCACTTCCTCTCTTATTTGGGGAAGTCCCCTGCTGCATCTCACTGGGGCTAACGGCTTGGCCATTGGATTCGGGGATCCTCCTGTGTCCCCCCCCCCAGTGCTGGGACTATAGGTGTGTGTACTTGCACCCATCTTTTATTTCTAAATTTTACTTTATGTGTATGGTTTTCTTCTTGCATGTATATCTGTGCACCTAAGAGGAATTGCAGGTGGTGGTGAGCTGCCATGTGGGTGCCGGGAACCGAACACAGGTCCTCTGGAAGAGTGACCACCCTTAGCCACTGAGTCATCTCCCCAGCCAGCACCCCTTTGTGTTGTTTTGTTCTCAAATCAGTTCTAGGCTCCTCATTCTTGCTTGGCAAACACTTTACTGTCAGAACTGTCTCCTTAGCCTCCCTACATTCTACTTTTCTTTCCTTTCACCTCTCCCTCCGTTCCTTTCCTTCTTTCAGTGTGTGTGTGTGTGTGTGTGTGTGTGTGTGTGTGTGTGTGTATGTGCATGTGTATGTGTGTGAATGTGCATATGTGTGTATGTGTGTGCATGTGCATGTGTATGTGTATGTGTGTGCATGTGTGTATGTGCATGTATATATGTGTGCATGTGTGTGTATGTGTGTATATGTGTGTGCATGTATTTGTGAGTGTGAGCATGTCACATGTGGAGCTCAGAGGACAGCTTTTGTGAGTCACTTCTCTCCTTCTACCACGGGGATTCTGGGCATCAAACTCAGGTCGTCAGAGTTGGTGGCGATCGCCTTTACCCACTGAGCCCAGCCTGCTTTAGACAAGTGTGAATCGTCCTCCAGAGATGGCATGTGTTCATTCAACAGAATTCTCAGAGCTGAGTGGGAAAGGGAGAAGGGTGCTGGCTTGGGGAGGGTAATCAATACTGCTTCCCTAGCCATCTGAGAGCAGCCATGTTTCCTACTGTTTTGGTACATTACAGAGGGAGTGCTTCACCTGTTACTGTACAGAACAGCAACCCACAGCCTTCCAGCCAGAGCCAGCGATTTCTACTTTCCCACACCCGGGCTCCTCTGCCGTTACCGTGGCAACAATACAATCTCTGATCCTGTTGTCAAGGACAATGGTGTCTCTGTTTCCCTTTCCCTCTTCTTTGTTAGAAACTGTTTATTTTTCTCCCCCCAGGTAAGACTTCCAGGGAACATTCTCAACTTTCTTCTTCCTCACATCTGAGGCCCCAGTGCCCTTTCCTTGGGGGATGGACAGTTTTGTCACGGAGGTTGACAGGGAAGGAGCCCTGGTTTGTGGGTAGGACCAGGTCTTCTTCTGGCCGTGCAGCTTGCTTACTCTCCACAGAGCCACCATGGGAACCCTTTTTCTCTGGGGACCTGTGTGAGTTCTTGCAGGCTGACTGCAGCTGTATCCTCTGCACATCTGGGTCCCCCACTGGCCACAGGGACGTGGACAGAGGCTGTGTGCACTGGTTGAGCCACGGCTTTGGGTGTGGGTTGACGTGGGTTTGAATCCTGTCTCTGCCCCACAGGAAGCCAGTTCCTTGCACAAAACATCCAGCCCTGTGGAGGAACTTGGGGAATGTGAAGAATGCAAGACTCTATGTCCAGCGGTACATCACGTTTACACACTCTATAGTTACTTTTTTACTTTGTTTTCTAGGAGGCGGTGATGACGTGGGCAGGCACAGGTGTGCACCCTCTGCCTCATGGAGCTGTGGGGGAGGAGTGGGACAGCTGAGTGACAGGAACCATCTGTCAGGAAGAGGAGACTCCTTATTACCAGAAAGGGGATGCAGCTCCTCTATTGTGCTGCAAAGGATAGATGCTCTCTGGGCAGGCTCACTTTCTGGGCATCCATGCACAAGCCCAGGAAGTACTCAACGTGTGCAACTTACAAGGCAAAGTAAGTCTGAGCCTGTGCTCTGGGAGTCCAGGAGATCCCCAGCAGCAGAGGCCCAGGCTAAGGACATATGGGGCCTGAAAGACAGTTCCACAACGCCCCATGGTCTCTGTGGCTCTTACCCATCCCATCTCCTGCCACGTTTCGTAGGGCTTGGAGGAGCTGATAAGATGCCTGGCTGTGTTCCTCCATTTAAGGCGGAACCGTGCCACAGCAGAGGCCCTTATTCTGAGCGCTTAATGGGTTGTCAATCTCAGCAGTAACACCTTCCCACTGTGTAAGAAGTTTTGGGTATAAGCAGAGACGTTAGAAGGCAACCTGGCAGGCACATCACATCACACCCTTTTATTTTTATTTTATTTTTTTAGGTTTTTCTGAGACAGGGTTTCTCTGTGTATCCTTGACTGTCCTGGACTCACTTTGTAGACCAGGCTGGCCTTGAACTCACAGAGATCTGCCTGCCTCTGCCTCCTGAGTGCTGGTATTAAAGGCATGCGCCACCACGCCCAGAAATTACAGACAGCTGTGAACTGCCATGTGGGTGCTGGGATTTGAGCCCTGGGTCTTTCAGAAGAGCAGTCAGTGCTCTTAACCGCTGAGCTATCTCTCCAGTCCCTTATTTTTACTTTTTAAAGACAGGGTCTATGTATCCGTGGGTGGCCTAGAACTCTCTGGGGAGCCCAGGCTGGTCTTGAATCATGGCACTCTTCCTGATTCAAATTATAAATATATGCTACCCTGCCCAGTTACCTTGCAGCCACTTAACAAAGAGTAGTAGTGTCTCCATACTAGCGACTACAACCTTCTCAACAGCAGTTCCTACCCTCGGCAGCCCCTCTGGCTTACAGTACAAATGTGGGTTCCTTCTTTGTGCAGTGAACTGTAGCTCCAATAGGGACGTAGTTGTTTGTCCCTATAACAGTCATGCCACTGACTCGTCAGTGGGTGCAACTTGGGCATATTTGCAGCGCAGCATGTAGGATGTGTGACTAAGCAAGACTTCAGTTGACAGTCTCCCAGAGTAGCCTGCATGGTGCCTTCTGGTTCCAGGAAAGCCAGCCAACCAGGGAGGAGTTTCCATTTCAGTGCCAGGCTGATGTCTCAGGGTCCCGTCGCCACTTGAGGATAATGTAAGTGATTAACCGTGGCTGGAGCTGTGGGGAATTCCTGCCAGTTGTTGCCATGACCCAGTCTGTGGTGTCTTCGCCAACAGAGCCTTGCTGCTGAGTTCTGGTCTCCAGAAAACGTCAGTGGCAACAACCATAGTGTTTTGTGGGCCTGGCTGGCCAAGGACTGATGAGAAAGGATCCCGCCGCTGGTCCTGGGACTTTCATTTAATCACCTTGCGGTTTCTGGGAGTCTTTCTGCCTTTGTTCAATTTCTTTAACTCCTGCTTCAACAACCCATTCTCCCTTTCAATTATCCCAGTGCCCTTTAGGGTTGTAATGTAGGTGAAAACACCATGGGACATGGTTGTCCTCAGCATAGATCTGCACACCAGTGTTTATGGAATGAACCTCCATGAGTGTCCACAACCTGGGCTAGAGTGTCCATGACCTCTGGTGGTAGGTCACCTTACTTGCTGACTGCTTGCATGAAAATGCCTCTGGAGGGCTATGCAGTGCCCACACACCCCACTTACAGATACTGGTCCTGCACCAGGACTATACTAGACACATGGATTCACACACTCACCTCATCAGAGCTTCTGTCTACAGTGGCTATAATCAGGAGCAGGCCTCACATGTCTAGACTGCACACAGAACACCCGGATACCTCCCAGGAATGCCAGAGGCCTTAGTTGCTTTACAGCTTATGTTGTTTTACCTGTGGCCAGACTTTATATGAACCCAGTGAACGACCTCAGAGGGTATCCCAGGACAGACAGGGGTACCTGTTTCTTGATTCCCCGGAGGACTTAGTGGGCTGTGGGTTACCACACAGAAAACTACCAGGGCTTCTGATTTCCCTCTGGACTCAGCTGTACGTCCCCGCGCACGTCTGCCACCCTCACTGTGGCTGAGCCTGCAGCTGCCAGTCCTTCTCTCCGATGAGACCCTCCCTCCGTGAATGGTTCTGAGCACAGCCCAGCCGTCACTGTAGATCGCCACAGGCTGAGTCTCGTGAGTCAGCTCTACCCATGCTGCTGTTCTTAATGCAGCTCCCAGGGTGCTTGTTCCTTCCGGCTCCAGCCACATGGCGTCCGTGCTCTGTATTGCTGCAACCACTCACTCCTGCCTAGTCCCTTGTTATCATGTAGCAGGCAGTGACAGGACAGACTTCTCTGTGCCTTCTCTGGTTTAATTACTCAGGGATGGATGCGCAGTGGCCTGAAAGGACAATGGCTCTATCAAGTTGCATGGCATTGGTGGCAGGGTCGGAGAGTCACACGTGTTTGCTGTAACTTCGTCTGCCTTTTTTTTTTTTTTTCAGTTTGATTCTGCACTGTCTCAAAAAGGACAGAAGACCCTCAGTGCAGATTCTTAACTGGCTTTTACTGCCATGGAGCAGGGGGTGGGTCCCCACCTAGTGTCCCAGCGCTGTGTAACGGATTTCTGCTGCTGGCTGTGATTGGAATCAAACCCCCCTTTGGTGTCGTCTTCTCATATTGTTTCTGCCTCAGTGATCCCCCTTGTGCTTTAACTCTTTGAGTTTCCAGTAACTCCTGTCACACAGGGTCGTGGGGTAACGGGGCACACATCCGGTGAGCCCTTCCTGCAGGGACCTTAGCTGGCTCAAAAGCCTTGTGAGAGTTTCAGTCCCTATCCTACAGTGGCCTGCCCTCCCCCACACTTTAAAAAGCCAAGTTATAGAAATGAGGACAACTTGAGCGGGGTAAAACGCTCCAGCTCCCCCAGGGGGACCCCGAACACCTGCGGGTGTTTGCATCGACAGGTACAGGCTGTTTCAAAATTTGCTTCATAGCCTTGTTAGGTTGTTGGCACACTGTAATTGTCCCTAGGGCTTTGCAGTGAGCCTGGCTCTGCCACCCTATGTGGACTGGGTTCTTACCCTCACCCCTTTAGGTGCACCCGAATCCCCTCCAGATGCTGTTCTCCCCCATCTCTCACCGCGCACGCGTGCACACACACACATACACACACACACACCATGTGTGTGGGCGTATGTGTCCATGTGGGTGTATGCACTTGGGAGTGTGGTTGCACATGCATGCCCTTGCATATGGAGATCAGAGGTCAGGTTTCTCCTCTCATCGCTCACCATATTATTATTATTGTTATTTTGGTTTTTCGAAACAGGGTTTCTCTGTGTAATACTCCTGGCTGTCCTGGACTCACTTTGTAGACCAGGCTGGCCTCGAACTCACAGAGATCCGCCTGCCTCTGCCTCCTGAGTGCTGGGATTAAAGATGTGGGCCACCACACCTGGCTCCCATATTATTTTTTTGAGACAGGATTTCACAATGAAATCGGAGCCGAGTGACAAGGCCGGCTGTCCAAGGAGCTCCAGGGACCCATCTGCCTCTGCCCTGCCCCAGGTTTTAGTGGGTGATGGGAATCAGATCCTCATTTGTGTGTGACAGGCAGGTCAACTGAACCATCTCCCAGCTCCCTTTTCTAAATCTGCAAAGCAGCCAGAAATTAGCACTATACCATCGATGAAGCGGAACTTTTCACAGAATGGACAGGTAACATCGTAAGGTCCCGGGTCAGTATCCCACGACAAACAATGGGACTGTGAAGCCCGCCTTGAGGAAGCCTTCTGAAGGTGGGTGAGTTGTCAACTGTCCCTTGTGAATTCTGGTTGGTCTTGGGACTCAGCCGCTGGAGAAGCCTTCAAGAAGTCATTAGCAAGGTAGGTCCAATGCAGCCTGGAAAATCCTGTCACCTGTATTGATTTCTCTACCTAAAGAGCAGCGTTTGGTTCAGCAGTACAGGTGGGAGGCCCACGCTGCTTGCCCCGCCCCCTCGCCCCATTCTGGGCGGACCACCTGCCTTATCACTGCCACACCTGCTGTCTGCAGTTTTTTCCCCCACCTAGTTTCCTTTGCTCTATGCCCCATTTTCTCCTTTTTCACTGTCCAATTCTTCCCATGTTTTTCAAAATTTTTTGGATGCCAGGAGGAGTTGCTTAAACAGATCTAATTTATATACCCCCTCCCACCTCTCCCCATTCAGTATCATGTTTGGTTAGGGTCCCCCATCCCCCACTTGACACAAGCTGGGGGTCTTCTGGAATGACAGAACCAGTTGAGAAACACCTCCATCAGACTGGCTTATAGGCAAGTCTGTAGGGCATTTTCTTAGTGATTGATGGGGAAGGGCCCCACCCACAGTGGGTTCTATTAAGAGAGCAGGCTGAGCAAGGCATGGGGAGCAAGCCTATAAGGAACGTTCCTCCAAGGCCACTGTATCAGCTCCTGCCTCAGTTTACCTCAATGATGGATTGTGACCTGTAAGCCAAATGAACCCTTTTCCTTCCCAAGTTGCTGATGGTCAGGGTTCATTCATAGCAACAGAAACCAAGGTAGGACTACTCCAACTCATCCTCTCCTGCCTACCTGCCAAGTTGGAGTTGCTGTGGAGGATGCCTTGCGGCTTGTTCTTTTCTTGTGTTTGCTCCCTTATGCCTGCGATTTCTTTCTGGGCAGATGGCTGTGGCTCAGCTGCACGTCTGTAGCAGGGGGAATGCAGACCCTGCAGCAATCTCCTTGCAATCTTGTCCCATACACGCTATTATCAGCTCATCACAAAAGGCATACTGCCTCATAATACAATGTAGGAAGACTACTCCCCTGGGATCTTCCCCGTTAGTGTTCACTCTGAGTAATTTTTTTCTCCACTGACTTTCCCTCTGGGTTAGACAGCTTAGACCCCTAACAAGGGTGCTGTGGCTGCTCTTACAGTGAGGAGGTATGCCGTGAGACCGTGCTGTACCATGTGGAGAAACATGGGGACATCCTGGTTTCACCCCAGGCATGCTGTTACCTCCAGTGCGCGCCCTGCCACCTGGAGCGTGGGTCTGGTGACTGCTCTTCCATTCTGTCAACTCTTGTCTTACTTTTCCTGGGGCGACATGAACAAACATCTCTTTGTGAGCCGATGACAGAGCAGAGCAAAGATTTTACCCAGGTCTGGCTTGGTGGACCAGTGAGCTGATCAGGGGTACTCTCAGGGACACGGATGACTTCTGGGCAGCTGTGCCAAGGAAGCTATACCCCTCCAGCATTGCTAACCACTCATGTGTCTTTGGAGAAGGCATAAGGGTATTTGTCTGTTAGGATTTGTTCATGGTTAGATTCAAGCCACAACTGCTTCTTGCTCACCTGGTGAGCCCTCCCCGTCTTCCCTAAAATATCAGCTGGCTTTCACTTGGGAATCACAGCTGTTCTGATGGTAAGACAGCAATGGCTGTCACCTTGGGAGGATGGAGTTCTGCAACCACTATAATAATGGTGGTGATGATAAATGGAAAATAGGGTGGTCACTCAATGAGTAACGGGTCAGTCTCAAAACAGCTCTAAAGTAAATACTTAGTGAGCACATCAGTGCCACGTGGCTGCTATGGAAAATAACCACTTAACATGGATTTATTCTCTTATGGCTCTGGAGGCCAGAAGTTTGAAATCATTGTCACTGTGCTGAAATGAAGGTGTCAGAGGACCACCTCCCTCTGGAGGGGTCAGGAGACAGCCCATCCTTGTTAAATCTTCTCATAAGAAGCAGTAGGAAGATGACACCATACACTTCAAATGCAGGGCCCAGAGACCCACTGAGCCAGAGCTGACCTGAGAAGCCTCCTCCCCGAGGACCAGCTTTCATGATGCTAAAAGTATCCAGGTAAACTTTCAAAGGAGGGAGACGACCAACAGTCCTACCCAGCTATGACACCTATGAACCGCATCAATGACCAGCGTGGCTCAGTAGGGGCCAGTAGGGGCACCCATATCTTGGCAGTAACCAACAGCTCTATAATTGAACTTAAGACCGAGCAATAAGAGGGAGACACTGACTGGTACTGGAAACCTAGCTAACTACCCAGTAATAGTGAAGTTACAGTTTCTGGAGGAGAATCTACAAGCACTAAACCAGCAAAATCCCTAACAACAGTCTATACACATTTGTCCTTTTACCCACAGATAAGTACAGTCTTAGTCCCTCATCAGAGAAACTTCTCTTTGCAACAGACAAGAGACCATTAAAGAAAACCACAACCAATCAAAATGCAGAGTTGTGGAGCCCAGTCCCAGAGGATACATCTACAAAACAGTCCCTCACCTAAGGCTCAGGGATCATTGCAGAGGAGGTGGCAGAAAGATTGTAAGAGTCTGAGGATCAGGGAGTTTGCTCTGAGATCATGTCTCCTCATAATAGTAGTATGTTGCTATATTAATGGGAAGAGGGTACTATCAGGTACAGACATCTCTCTTCTAACTCATGTATCTAATTGTATCTCTATAGCTAGACTTCCTTGAAGCAATTGAGAGTAATTATGTTTTTTTTTTTTTTGGTTTTTCGAGACAGGGTTTCTCTGAATATCTCTGGCTGTCCTGGACTCGCTTTGTAGACCAGGCTGGCCTCGAACTCACAAAGATCCGCCTGCCTCTGCCTCCCAAGTGCTGGGATTAAAGGCGTGCGCCACCACCGCCCGGCTTGAGAGTAATTATGTTTTTTACATAAAAATGATACATCTCTGAATGTTTCCTTCCATTTCAGCTCTAGATCCTAAGCTTGAATGGGTATCTCCCTCTAAGGACAAAAACCACTTCACTGACATGACTGAGCTGAAGGTGCTGAAGCCAGGAGAGCATTCTGGGTTGTCCAGGGGCCTGAGGAATCCCTTGCTTCCTCAGCAGAGAGAGGGTTAACTGGATCAAGCCCTAGATAGCATGGGGTCATGGGATGACAGAGCAGAGAGGGACCTTCAATAGTGCTCAGCTCTCAGCTTGGAAGATGGGGGAAGACACCCGAGCCAATGCCGTGGGTGGCCTCAGAGGCAGGTCACCGTCATGGGAATCAGTCCGGAGGACACCTTGGCCTTGGCTCTCTGAGACCCAATTTCACACTCTCTGAGTTCAAAGCTGGAAGAAAATACGTGGTTTTAAGCTGCAATGCTGGTTATTTGTCACAATCAACCTCAGGAAATGAGCATTCTGCCTTTGAATATGTTTATGCACACTCAAATATATTTGGGAAAAGAGTGATCAAACTGAGGTGATGAAATATTTACATTTGAAGGATCTGCACAGATGCCTTAGGAAGTCTCTGTGCTACGTCTATAATATAAATCTGAAATCATCTCGGGGCAGGGGGGAGAAAGAGAGAATAATATAATAGTCAGGCAAGAGCCACATTCTCCTCCTGGAGAGATGTTGCCTTTGCCAACTATCATTTCTGGAGTTTTCTCTCCTTGCAGGTTACCCACCCAACACTGTGAATCCCCTCATCCGGTTTTCATGAGACCCTTTGAGGCTGGGGCTGTGGAGACAGCCTGAAAGAACACAGGCTGCCTGTAAGTCCAGCTCCAGGGAGGATCTGACAGCCTCTTCAGGCCTCCACAGGTAAAACACACACACACACACACACACACACACACACACACACACACACACCACATCGAGAGAGAGAGAGAGAGAGAGAGAGAGAGAGAGAGAGAGAGAGAAGAGAGGGACATACTAAAATAAATAACAGCAACAACAAAAACAAACCCAGAAGCCGGGCGGTGGTGGCGCACGCCTTTAATCCCAGCACTTGGGAGGCAGAGGCAGGCGGATCTTTGTGAGTTCGAGGCCAGCCTGGTCTACAAAGTGAGTCCAGGACAGCCAAGGATACACAGAGAAACCCTGTCTCGAAAAACCAAAAAAAAAAAAAAAAAAACAAACCCAGGCAGGACCCTCTGGGGAAAGTGTGCTATTCATGGCCCAGTCCAGACTGAGAGCTTGAGGAACCACCCTGGGATCTACAAGGCCAGTGTGCAGCAGAGCCTGGGCCCTCCCAGCTTTCTCAGTGGTGAGTGCCCTTCCTGGAGGGGAGGAAGCAGGGGAGATGGCTCAGTAGGTAAAGTGCTTGCCATGCAACAGTGGGGGTGCAAGTTTGACCCCCAGAACCCAGCATAAAAAAGCCAAGATCACAATGCTTCCAATCCAGCATGGACAGGTGGGTCCCTGGGGCTGGGTGGCCAGCCACACTAGCCTAATTGGCAAGCCTCAGGTCCCAGGGGGAGACCCTGCCTTGAAAACTCACTGCTGGAGAGTGACCTCTGGCTTCCACATGGGAATGTGTGTAAGTCCACTGACATGCTTACATGTCATGTGCATGTATCTCCTGGGGTGGCAGCTCTTGGTAACTGATTATGGGTGACTCACAAGCCACACACTGCAGACCTCCTAAAGGGACACCTGGGACAAGACTAGTCATCAGGTTGTGACAAGGGTCCCTGCCTTAGGGGACCTGCTTCTCAGAAGCCAAGATCAACTCTGTGTACCACTGCTGCATTATTTATAAGTCGTCATTAATATGCAAATTTCTGCCCATTGATTGGCTTGCCCAGCATGGTTCCACAGGTTCAAAATCAGCACTGCTGAGCTATCTTGTTTAGTAATTCTCCAACCATGGGCGTTGTATAGCTGCAGTGAGATCCACAGAGCCTGCTGGAGCATGTGGCTGCCATCTGCCCAGGGTCCCCACTGCCTGAAGCTCCTCTGAGGCCCTCAGGAATTGCCAGATGGACCTGGCATCCCTGGGCTCTCCAGTCAAGAGGGTGAAGTTTGCACTTCAACTGGAGTCAGGTGACCTCTCTGCCCAGTTCTGGGAGGTAGAGCTGGGAGAATCTCCAGACATGAAGTGGGTGGGGCCCATTTTCTTGTCTGTCAGTCTTGGGGAATGGGCCTTTAGGATGCAGGCAAGGTTACAGAGCTGTCTCTCCACGGAACTTTTATAAAATCGGGTGTCCAACTATAACGACCCCAGGCCTTTGTCCTGCATCTGAGGTGATGTTATAGGGTGTCACTAACTCATCTTAACATTAGATGTTTTAGGGGACAGAGGCACAGATTATGTGACCATGTACCCAGGTGAATGTTTCTGCAAGATAGACTTCTAAAGAGGGTGTGGCTAGGGTGAGGGACCGTTCACCATCAGCATTTAATAACTGCTCATAAATTTCTGTCCCTCATCAGACTTGTGATCAGGGAGCTAGGGGCCAGTCTGTCTCCTTCACAGTTCTGTCGTGTCCCCGTCCCCCCCCAGGCATTGACACAGCACACAGTGTGGAATAATGGATTGATCTTGACTCCTGATACAACGCTGCCACAGAGGCTTGGAAATCTAATTTCTCCAGGTTATGTGTGTCTACCAAATCCCACTGTACTTCTCCCAGAATATTTCAGAAAGATGATTAGAAGTTTTTGCCTTGCGCATTCACTGGAGCCAGTCCATTTAGCAAGATCGCAGCTTCCTTAATTACACTTATGAAGGCAAAGGCAAAGGCACGTCCCTTCCCAGGTGTTCCCAATTAACTCAAGGGCACCTCCAGTCACCCCAGCTCCCCCTGGTCTGGGATCCTGCCCTGGAGAGTTGCAGAAGAAATGTAATTATATTCTGGCCACACAGACAGAGAGATCTGAGTGACCTACACTAGCTTGTTCCTTTGTTATCCTGGACAGAATCCTAGGTATGTGTCCAGGGGCACACAACAAAAGTGGGTACAAGACGACTAAAGTCCCCAACACTGGCCTCCTTGTTGCTTCTGTTTAAGTTTATAGAGACAATTGTGGATTTTATTTTGATATAATTTGAATTTGACCAGATTGGCTTTTGAAGGAGGGAGCTTTTACCTGTTCTACAGACCCTCCCGCCCTCAGCTCACAGGTGCTCCTGCAAGTCAAGCTCCACCCTTACCCAGGGAAATCTTCTTAAGATGTAGACTGGTTCCTCTTTTGTTTATCCTCTCTCCTGGCTCCCATTTCTTTAGATAAAACCTCAGCTTGTGTGTGTGTGTGTGTGTGTGTGTGTGTGTGTGTTGGCGGCTCAGGACTGGAGACGAACATGGGATATTTTCCTTTTTTTTTTTTTTTTTTTTTTTAAAGATTTATTTATTATGTATACAGTGTTCTGTCTGCAGGTATATCTGCAGGCCAGAAGAGGGCACCAGATTTCATTATGGATGGTTGTGAGCCACCATGTGGTTGCTGGGAATTGAACTCATGACCTCTGGAAGAGCAGTCAGTGCTCTTAACTGCTGAGCCATCTCTCCAGCCCCAGGGATATTTTCCTGTATTGCTTTCTATCTTATTGTTTGGGCCAGAATCTTCCTTGAACCCAGAGCTCACTGCTTTGGCTAGACTGGATGGTCAATGAGTCTCCAAGACCTGCCTGTCTCTGATCCCCTGCTTTGGGCTTACAGACATGAGTGGTTGTGCCTGGCTTCTATGTGGGTGCTGAGGAACTCCGGTGTTCTTAAGAGAACAGAGCCACAGAACTACCTCCCCAGCTGGGACGTAGCTCAGTCATTAGACTGTTTGCCTAGCATCCATGGAGCCCTGGATTTGATCTCAACACTGTACACACTGGGTATCGTGGTTCTAACTTACCATCTCAACACTAGGGAGGTGGATGCAGGATGGTCTGAAGTTCAAGGTCATCCTTGGCCATAGGGAACCCTAAAGCAGCAGAAGGCAATAATTCTGCCATAGTTATTAAAACTTGTCAGTGCTCTTAACCACTGAGCCATCTCTCCAGGTTAAGGACAATACTGTTTTTGTTTTTTTTATTTAAGGCAGGCATAAATAAAGACTTTTCTCTGGAGTGGCTGGGATTGTTTTCCACATCGAGGGCTTTTCAGAGGGGTCCTTGTCCCTCCAGTGCCACCCAGCTAACCGAGAATGATGGAGGCACTCCCAGATCCCCCTTGGGAGAGTCAGGGCAGGCTTCTCAGATGTTGAAGTCATTGACTGCTGAAGGACGATGCTTGGGGCAAGAGAGATGAGATGGCAGCAGTGAGAGGAAATTACATGGTCACAAATCCTTTGGAAATTGCTGTTTTCTCTCCTCCCCACCTTGCTGGCTTACGAAGCCCGCAAGGCTTAAATGCTTAATAGCTTCAGGAGACGGCTGATGAAAGGCAAAGCTCTCCTTGGATGCTGGGAAATGAGCCTCCTGTCCTTGGCCCTGACCTTGGGTTAGACACTTAGTACCTTGTTCCTAAGCTGCACAAGGTGGCTGGCTATGTTTGCTGAAGTTAGAGAGTCTCTGCCTGTCAGTGTGTGTGTGGGCCTCACTGTAACTTCCTGTTAGGGAGTAAGAAGAGCCAGAAGTGAGGGATTGTCTGGCAGTCTCTGTTCACTGCAAATCTTCCCGGTAAGCCATGGGGGTACTATGATTCCCTCCCAAGGCCCTGGGGGCACTGTGATTTGCTCTCAAGCCACTGTGAATGGTTCCAGTGAGAGATACTTGGCCTGTAATTGTGATGGTTAATTTGTTAGTCAACTTGACAGAGCGTGTCCATGGACATAGCTGTTGAGGGGATTATCTAGATTAGGTAGATAGAAGTGGGAAGATCCACCTTCAAATCAGACTGCACCATTCCCTAGGCCAGGGCCCCATGGGAGGGCACCATTCCCTAGGCCAGGGCCCCACATTGCATAAAAAGGAGAAAGCTAGCTGACCACAGCATCCTCCTCTGTCCTCTTCCTGACTGTGGGTAGGTGACCCACTGCCTCACGCTCCTGCAGCCACACCTCCCTGGCCTGGCCATGATGGGCCGTATCCTTAGGAACTGCAAACCCTTGTTTCCTATAATTTCTTCTGCCAGCCACAGAACAAGCACCTGACACATCAGTACAATGCTGAAGAGAGAGACAGGGCCTTGTGGGAGGCGACTGGATAGTGAGGGGTCCAGCCTTGAGTTAGTGTCCTCTCGAGGGAATGGGTCAAGTCTAATGGGACTGGTTATGCTCCCACATGAACAGATGGTTACACCGGTGATCTTGGTCCCTCCTGTTCCTTGCTTCCTTTCCTGGTGCATGAAGCTGTCCACCACCAAGGACCTCATCAGAGCCGAGCAGATGGCAGCCACAATACTGCCAAGCCGCCAGGACAGAGCCACAGAAGCCTCTTATGGGTAAAAGGACCCAGCTTCCGGCATTTCATCATCACATCGGAGACAGACTGATGGGTTGCTTTGGGCTTTGTCGGGGGGTGGGGCACCTGTTCCTCCTTATCCCAAGGTGGGAAGATTTAGTCACTGAGCTGCCTCAGTTTCTCCAAGCTTCTAAAGAGAAAGGAATTTCTTGACTGAACTTCCTGTTGGATGAAAAGCTCTTTACCTGACTTGTTCCCGCCCTGACACACCCATGAGTTTAGGTGGAAGGGGTCCCCTGAGAGCTCTGGGGGCTGAAGCCACAGGCTAATGTCCTCTTCTGCTGGGGGCAGATGCAGAACAGCCAGGGCGCCTACTGGATCAGAAATCAAACACTCATGTTTTTAAATCCTTTCTAGGGGGACCGAGGTCTTGGGTGTCAGAAATCTCCCCTGGGTTGGGGAGAAAGTGAATGGACAGATTATCTCCCAAGGCCCCTTGCAAATAGGGGCATGGTGACAGCTGTCTGCTCCCTTCTATGGTTCATCTCTGGGGAATGTTGCTAAAGGTGACTTCCAGAACTCCAGCCCACTCTACAAGACTTGGGGTTATGCATCTGGTTGTACAGAAGAGAAAGCCGCTCAGGTAAGGCCCTCTAGCTCCTGAGTGGCAGGACTAGGAAGCAAGCCCTTCTCTCTCTCTCTTCCCCCTTACTCTTGACCCCCCACAGGACAGACTGTTTCAGTCTATTTTATCCCATTCATCATCCTGAGGTGAAGGGCCTTGTCACCCACCCACCTGGGGGCAGTTTGGGATTTGGACCCAGGTCTCTCAGTCAGGGGTTTGGTTAGTCTACCCAACCTTGGACGTGGGGCTGAACGTGTTGGTTCACGCCTTAATCCCAGCACTCAGGAGGCAGAGGCGGGGGTGGGAGGTGAGGGGTGAGGGGATTGGGGGTGGGTGAGGGGGGACTCCCTCAAATTATACGCCAGCCTGGACTACATAGCAAAAGCCTGTCTCAAACCAAACAAAACCACCCCTAAACCATAACCCCCAAATTTTAGCCTGCAAAAGGAGTAGAAGTGGACTTAAGGCCAGAGCGAAGCCTAGTTTAGGCACACATGGCTGTGGACACGCCATTCAGTTGGTCTCTATCTCAGTTTCCCCACATAGAGTTCACACTACCCAGCAACCTCAGGCACTTATTGTTAGGCCCAAACAGGAGCCCTGAAAGATGCTGTGGCATTAGCAATAGCTTTGGCCTCGCTTGCTGAACCCTGCTGCCTGGCCCGGTGCCTGGAGGAGCTTTGATTCAGCTGGGTGAGCTGGGCTACCAGCTGTGCAATGGGGTGATGCTGTACCGCCTGTGGGGGTCGCTCACTGGAGTACTGACTTGGGCCATTGTGAGCGCGGATTGGAGTGGGCACCAAGCAGGTATTATTGTAGCCAGGGAAACAGGCTCCGATCAGCGAATAACTTACCCAGGACCACACAGCCAAGAAACAGTTGATCCTGTGGCCTTACCACCCCCCCCCCCCCCCCACCCCCGTGCCTTGTCGCGGGAACACCCAGCTTTCCCCGCTTCTGCTTAAAGGGTGCCATGGCTTGGATTCCTAGTCTCTGTCCCTGCCATCACGGCCCATGGTTGTGCCTCACCCACTTTTTTGAGCCTCCGGGGCTGTGGAGATAAATTGCAGAGCTCGAGAAATACAAAACATGTCAGCTTCGTAGGCTGTGGCGGGCAGTAGACTGGTCCGGCTGTTTGGACGCGACTGGTTGTCTTTGCTCCCTGCCTCGACAGCTGTCCGGACAGACTGATGGATGAGTGAGCAAGACACGTGGAGGCCAGAAAGACAATTCTGCACCCTAACTCTCACAGCAGCGACAGCCCCGGAGCACAGCCTGGCCCTGCCCCCTCACCCTCTGCCCTAGTGAGATTGGAGTCGCCAGTGACAGGGTCGCACAGGGGTGGGTGGGTGGGTAAAGGGGTGTGGTGGGGGGGCTCTAAGACTGGAGCTCCTCACTTAGTGTTACGCTTGGACCCTTAAAGGCCAAGGCATAGTCAACATAAAAGGCACAGAATTGTAAATGCACAACTCGCTGCTCTTTAAAAAGATTTCACTAAAGCGATTTGTCTGTGTGTGGTTTGTGCACACAAGTGCCCACAGAGGCCAGAGGGGTTGGACCCGTGGAGCTGGAGGAACAGGTGGTTGCGAGCTGCTAGAAGTGGGTGCTGAGAACTGAACTCCAATTCTCTGGAGGCGGCATACTCTTAGGTGCTGCCGATCAATGTGTTTTCTCACCTCAAGGAGATCTCTGGGATCCGGGTGTTTTCTCACCTCAAGGAGATCTCTGGGATCCGGGTGTTTTCTCATCTCAAGGAGATCTGTGGGATCCGGGTGTTTTCTCACCTCAAGGAGATCTCTGGGATCCGGGTAAAAGCCTTTCAACTGAGGGCAGATCACTTCATGCCGCTTTTCCCACACATGCTGGCTCCACTCCTCACGGGCCAGCAGGTGAGTTTGTCTTTCCTGGCATTCTTATGAATGCAACTGTATAGGTCAGGCCTGGCTTCCCTCTCTGACATCTTTTTTCAATGTCTTTAAAAAACAAAACAAAACTGGTGACTAATATTTCATCACCCCCCACCCTCCTATCAGTGAGCACCTGTACTTTGCTTTTTTTTTTTTAAGTGGTCTCATGATTAAATATAATTGTATTTTTTTTGTCTCTTTTGTTTTCGTGAGATACATTTCAACTCTGTAGCCCAGGCTGGCCTGGAACTCACTGCATAGCTCGGTCCTCACCAACCACAGGATGAACACTCCACACCTATGCCTTCAGCTTGTCTTTGTTACTTCCACTGTGGGGGCCGCATGCTGGTCACTCAAAGGTGCCTATCTAAAGACCCCAATACCTAATCTGTCTCACTTGCCTTTAAGGCCACAGGCATAGGGGTGAGAGAAGCTGACATATCCAACCATCAACCTTTACGGTGTCCTCCCTCCCACACTCTAAAGGTGCCTGAAGGTCTCCAGTCACTGTCCTGGGCACATGGTCGGCTTGGACTAGGCTTCACAGGACAAGCCACCCTGCAGAGGAGGGATGTTATCCATGACAGTGAGGCCACTCATTTCCCGAGGGCCCTGTATTCCCTTGAGCACCAAGGGCTTCTTGGACCACTTTACAGGACCAAAACAGAATCAGTGATCAACTTTGACCAACCTTGAACCTGCAATCTTCAGGATGCAGGCCTCTCACCTCTTCCCGGGTCTTCTATTAAAGCCTAAAGCTCATGCCTGTTTTCTTTATCTGTTTCTCCTCCCGGCGTGCTTGAGTAAAAACCCCTCCTGTTTCTCCCTGTTGGTGGCCTACTGGGGGAGTGGCTGGTCTTTTGAGTCTCTGTTAGCCTGGCTATTTGCCCTGCTTAAAGCAATCAAATGGCATCATAAGAAGCCAGACTTTAGAAAGGGGAGAATCTATCTGAGGTAGTTTGAATAAGAATGGCCCCCTTAGGCTCATATATTTGAATGATTAGTCACCAGAGAGTGGAAGTGTTTGCAAAGATTAGAAGGATTAAGAGGTGTGGTCTTGTTGGAGGGAGTGAGTCACTGGTAGTAGGGTTGGAAGTTTCAAAACGCTCACAGAAGGCCCAGTCTCTGTCTGTCTGTCTGTCTGCCTGTGTGTCTGTCTGTCTGTCTGCCTGTCTGTCTGTAGATCATGATGTAGCTCTCAGTTACTGCTTCAGTGCCTGCCTCTGTGCTGCCATGCTCCCAATCATGACGATAATGGACTCACTTCTGAAACTGTAAGCCCCCAATTAGATGTTTTCTTTTATAAGAGTTGGTATTGTCATGGTGTCTCTTCACAGCAATAGAATAGTGACTGAGACACCATCTTTCATAAAAAACTCACTCTTGGGAAGTGACCTGGCTGTCCTCCCTCCTTCCCTATCTACTCTCTCCTTCTCTTTTGCCCCTTCTCTGTCCTTATGGCACATCATGACGTGGAAGCAAAGCCCTTGCTAGATGCTGGCATCTGGGCTCTGTGCTTCTCAGCCCCTAGGACCACGAGAAAGGAATTTCTGCTCACCATGACCTCTGGCCGGGGTCATGTCAGTGCACTGTGCTCTAGGGCCTTGGCCACGTCAGAGGAGGGAAGGGAACAGCTCCTTAGCTCCTGCCTTCTCTGGACTGTGCAGTCCCCTGCTGGAACCTCCTTTCCACAGAAAGTAGATGGGACCCCCACTGACTCAGGTGCTGTGGGGGGGGGACTGAGAGGTCATGGAAGGCATGGACATGAAGGTCAGTGGCCCAGACCTGGAGTGCAGGGAGTGTGCAGGAGCCCTCCCAGAGAGCCTTCTCCACCATGTCACTGTGTGCCCAAGACGCAGGCTCAGGGCCCACGCTGCATCTTTCCTTTCTACCCTGTGGCTCATTGCAGGATACCCTGTTCTAGTCACCTGGACTCCTGACCATGACAGCTGACTGACCAGATATGGAGCATAATTTCACATACCTTATGTCCTTCCTGGGCCACTAAGAGCTCCTACTTTCCCAGGCTGGTGGGGCACTAAGGTGTGGTTTTGGCCAGATTGAAGCCACCCAGGTAGAAGATGGCAGGTAGGGTGCCAAGCCAAGGGATGTCCTTCCTCCTCAGCAGAGCCTGTGCCAGGGCACCTGCCTGCCTTGGTTGGCAAGGCTGAGTGCAGCAGATGGCATTTATGCTCCTCTGAGGGGAGCGGTTAGACTAGGAGAAAGAAGCCCAGATGGGCATTCAGAGGCTCGCCCGGGGCCATCCTACCAGCTCCGGTGGCTCTCCTAGGGTATTGTGTGGATTTTTGCAGAGGAGACACTTGTGGGGTCTTGGAGGAAAGGAAACCCACCCATGCTCTATTCTTACTCAAAAGACAGAACTGTGAAGGAGACATAGAAAATTCAATCTGCTCCTATGCAAGAAAACAATGCGCTGCAGTGATCCCCAGCATGTGGCATTCATGTCCCATGCCACCTCTCCCACCAAGGGGCTTCTGAAGACAGCACAAGGCTGTTGCTTACACCATGCTGCTACATAAAATGGGGAGGTGAGGTAAGTATGACTGACTAATGGGGACACAGATTCAGGTCACCCCAAATTCCATGTTCCATGTACTAACGGTGAAATCTTTTTTTTTTTTTTTTTTTTTTTGGTTTTTTCGAGACAGGGTTTCTCTGTGTAGCCCTGGCTGTCCTGGACTCACTTTTGTAGACCAGGCTGGCCTCGAACTCACAAAGATCCACCTGCCTCTGCCTCCCAAGTGCTGGGATTAAAGGCGTGCGCCACCACCGCCCGGCTGAAATCTTGATAGTAACAAAACAAAGAAATGAGTAAACTAAGGCACTTTTCAAATAGAAGTATTGGGTTGGTAAAGCAGGCTTCAGATGCTGTCTCTCCACACTCAGCCTTTTGACTGGTGGAAGGTAGCAGTCTGTTAAATTAATACTACATTCCAGAAGGTTTCACCTGTTGGTCACAAGGACATTAGGTCAGACACAGAGGTGGATAGGAGTTCTATTTATTACAGGGACTGAAGATGGCTCAAGGTAAATTGTAATTAGGTGCTGGACCTGCACCATTCCAACTTCCCTACAATCACCGAAGGGCAAGGTGCAGCTCTTTCTGGGAACTCTCATCCACATTTAGAACTCAGCTTCCGGTAGCCCTCCGCATAAAGCCCTAACTCCTTGCAGGTCTCCAAGGCCTGGCCTCGGCTTCTATCTTCAACCTCACTCACTGCATCACACTCTGAGCTCTACTGGGTCCTCTGTCTGTGTGTCTTTCCTCACTGCCTTTCAGGCTTTTCCTATTCTGTTCTGCAGAAGTCTCCCTGCCCTCCCTTCCCTGCCCAGCCCTGGCTTGCCTGAACCCCTGCCAATCCCCTCCCCTCCCTCTCCAACCTTCCCCTTCTTCCCCCTGTCTCAATTCTCCCTGTTCCACCTCTGCCCCCACCCTCCAGCGCCGGCCCCCAAGCACCTTTAGGGCTCTGTTCCCAGGTCTATCAGCCAAATGAACACAGCTACTCACGTACCCTGGACTGAAGACTGTCCTCTGTCAAGGCGGATCACCCTCTTTTAGTGAAGCCTGGGAGGGACTCACATGGTGTGGGGTGGTGAGGAAGGAAGGAAGGAAGGAAGGGGACATTTGCCTAGCTAGCTAGATCACCGCATGGACCCTGGAGATCAAGGGGATGACAGAACTCACAGCCACCTCACTCCCATACTCCCTGTTTGCATCCTTTATATACCAACCCTTCATGATGGAGCCAAATAAACCCTTTTCTACATGTTGCTTCTGGTCATGGTGTTTATATCAGAGCATAGAAAACCAACCGGGACACTGTCCTTAGGGACCATTTGGACATCCTTCGAAAGAAGGCATCTCCCTGCCCTCACAAACACCCTCAGAGCACTCCCTGCTGTAACAGAATGAACCCCTAGGCCTAGACCCCATTTTTGTTCATTGTTGTATCCTGAGTACCTAGCACAGAACTACGAACTCAGTAGGTGCTCACTAAACGTTTACTGAATGCGCAAATACCTACACAGCAGTTGGATTTATGATCGTGTTTGGTGGTTGAAAGTTGTGAACCTGTTCTGCCTCTCCCTCTTGTTGTCTTTCAAAGTCCTTCTGGAGTGTGGATTAGTCACATCATTCTCCCAAGGGCACACTGTCACAAGGTCCTCTCTGGGTTCTGGTGAGAGTTTCAACCCTTTGCTCCTTCAGACCTTGGCAGAGCAACTCAGCCCTCCCACCCACTGGTGCCATTTTCTTCTCCTTGGTGACATATCAGTTGGTGTTACATGTCTACAGCAAAACACCCAGGGCAGATGACTTAGGCAGAATAAAAGGTTCATTTGGGTCGTGGTTTTGGAGGCTCAGGGGCATGGAATCTGAGGCTCTACTATGGGGTGGGTGGCAGATGTGATGGCAAGGAGCATATTTTAGGTGAGTGGTCACATCATGAGCCAGGAAACAGAAGAAAGAAACTATCAGTGTCTCCTTTGGAGCTGGGTCTCAGTGACCCAAGGTCCTGGCATAAGGCTCTACCAGTCAGGGTCTACCACACCTCCTGACCCCATCACACTGGAGAGCAGGCTTGTACCTGTGGACCTCTGGTGGACACTCCTCATACCCAAACTATAGCAGTGCTGAGAGATGGGGAGGATTTGGCTGAGTGGAAGGACATGGGGTGACATGTGGAGGGCAGACTCAATGGTGGGACCAGAGGTCTTAAGCAGGGGGCAGGAAGGAGGCAGAACTGACTAAAGAGGTGGGGTGGCTTTGCTATGGAGTGCCACTGGCACTATGGTGAGGTCACAACACATTCTTATTGCACTGTTTCCAGGGTCACGATGACCTGAGGGTCACTGAGCCCGGGGGCCCAGGCTCTGGACTCAGACAACCAAAACTTGGACCAGAACTCCTGTCAGAGAGGTCTTACCAGACTTTTTCCTCAGTGCCCTTCATTGTCCTGAGGAAGGGCAGTGCAGCCGGGCCCCACGCCCTGGGCTTGCTGTGGGACCTCGGAACTGGAGCCTGGGAAAGGTCTAGAGCCAGGCCAGCCACACAGGCACCGCTCACTTGATAGTGTCTGTTGTCCGTTTCTAACCTGTACCACCAGTCTCGGGGCACTACTCAAGTTCTACTCATCAGTGAAGTGATAAGATGGCTAGTGGATAAAGGCGTTTGCCACCCAGCCTGAGTTTGGTTCCTGGGACTCACCACAGTGGAAGGAGACAACTGACTCCCACAAGCTGTTCTCTGACTTCTCCATGAGCATGTATGAGCATGTGCACACACACACACACACACACACACACACACACACACACGCGCGCGCGCGCACATGCACACACGCACATGCACATACACACGCACACACTATAAATATGACATTTTAAAAAACAGATCAGTGTCAAGAAGGCCCTAGATCAGTGGTTCTCCATCTGACCTCTTTTGGGGAGGGTCACAAAGCAGATATCCTGCATATCAGATTTTTACATCACAATTCATAACAGTAGCAAAATTACAGTTATGAAGTAACAACCAAAATTATTTTATGGCCGGGGGGTCACCGCAACATGAGGAACTGTATTAAAGGGTTGCAGTGTTAGGAAGGTTGAGAACCGCTGTGTTAGGCCGTGTTCTGGAGTGTGGTCTGTCTGTCACCTGATGTTCTATAATGGGCTGCCAGAGGAAAGTACAGGAGAAACCAATAATTATGGTCCCTGTTGAAGAGGTAACTCAAGGAGGGTAAAAGGGCTATCGTGTGTGTGTGTGTGTGTGTGTGTGTGTGTGTGTGTGTGTGTGTGTGTGTG
>CAJQZJ010018538.1:3534543-3555091 GCA_907164525.1 Lophiomys imhausi | reverse complement strand
TGTGTGTGTGTGTGTGTGTGTGTGTGTGTGTGTGTGTGTGTGTGTGTATATGTGGGTGCAGGTGCCCTCGGAGATAAGAGAAGAGACACTAAATCTCCTGGAGCTGGAGCCACAAGCAGCTATGGGCAGTTCCATGTGGGTACCTGGGAGTGAACTCAGGTCTTCTGGTGCTCCCAACTGCTGAGCATCTCTCCAGCCCCAAGACACATTTATCAAGAACCAGCTCTTATGGGGCTGGAGAGATGGCTCAGGAATTAAGAGCACTGGCTGTTATTCCAGAGGACCCAGGTTCAATTCCCAGCACCCATACTATGGCTCACAACTGTCTGTAACTCCAAGGGATCCAGTACCCTCACATAGACATACATGCCAGCAAACATTAATGTACATAAAATACAACTAAGTAAAAAAAAAAAAAAAAAGAACCAGCCCCTCATGGGACCAGAACACCAGTGGCCTGTGACCTCATCCTAAGTGCCACTTCTTAAAGGCCCAATGTCACTGCACTGAGGACCAGCTTCCAGCACACTGACTGCTCCTTTCCAGTCAACACAAGTCACAGCAGATGGTTTGGGACTTAAAGTAACACAGAATAACTTGATTCTCCAGGCAATTCCTCCGGTCTCCCATCTGGAGGCTCCACACTGCCACTCTGGCACTCTGAACACCACACGTGGCTCTCAGAAGTATTTGGGTAGAAGGCAGGGACTTTCTTTTTTTTTTTTTTTGTTTTTTTTCGAGACAGGGTTTCTCTGAATATCCTTGGCTGTCCTGGACTCGCTTTGTAGACCAGGCTGGCCTTGAACTCACAGAGATCCGCCTGCCTCTGCCTCCCAAGTGCTGGGATTAAAGGCGTGCACCACCACCGCCCGGGATAGGCAGGGACTTTCAAAACAACTGGAGCCACCTCTGTAAGTCAGAGTTCAGTTTTTTCCCTCTCAAGACAGGATCTCAACTGTGTAGCCCTGGCTTGCCTGGAACTCACTATGAGATTGGTCATGTCAAGTGCACCCCCCACCCCACAAGCACACACAATCACTCACATCCCACACAAAAGTACACACCCACACCCACACACATTCTTACACCCATTCACATCCTACAGGAAAGTACACACACACACACACACACACACACACACACACACACACACAGAATTAAATAAGCAACGTTTTAAAAATAAGCTGTTGAAATTTTCAGAATATGAATGGATGGTTGGATGGCTGTACCCTGGAGGCCCTGAGAGTCCTTCGTCTCGGGGTGGGATCCTCTTTTCTGACTCTCCACAGATGTGGTTTATTGAATCATCATGAGGGCTTTGGACAACCCTCAGTGCACAGTGAAGCATAGCTGTGTTTCTCAGGTCTATGATTTTTCCAATAATTAGACATTCTTGCACACGGATCTTGCGGCTGCCATGTGGTTCAATGTTACCCCTGCTACTAAAGCAACTGCCTATGTAAGCCCTCAGAAACCCTCCTCAGCAGAACTGGACTGCTGTAAAGTTTCCCTTGTTAGCTAACTCATAAGCTACATCGAGGATAACGTAATTCCATGGCTGGATTATTTTTAATTTCATGAGATCAGTGTGGTTCAAGCCTCTGTCCTCCGAGTGCGGCCTTTGTGAATCTCATCCTGCAAAGACACTTCCTTCGGTGACATCACAAATTTAATGTCTCCCTTGAAATCCACTCAGTAAAATGGTAGTAAAAATACACTTAAAAAAATCAGCCAGGGTAGCCCTCAAGGTCGATGTAAGTGATCACACAAAACAGTTGTCATTCAAAATAAAAAGTGCAAGCAAGTGAGCAAGCTGGGGCTGGAAAGGAGGCTGTGCTCTTCCAGAGGGCCCGTGTTCAGTTCCTGGCTCCCAAACACCTGAAACTGCAGACTCGGGAGATCCAACACGTCTGGTCTCCATTGGCTCCCGCACCCACACGCACATACCCACACAAATAAACATAGCTAAAAATAAATCTTAAAGAAACAGAGTCATTCCTTGAACTTAAAGTAGACACGAAGCACCCACATCTGCATAAACAATGGGCCTGGAACAATGTACCAAATGTCTGGGGCATGCCCAGTGGCTTAGTGTGCAGCAAGCATGTTTGGGCCCCAGCACCCATGTAAAAAGTCAGGCATGGCTGCACACATCCCTGTAACCCCGGCACCAAGAGATGGGGAGACGGGGGTCACTGGAGCTTGTTGGCCACCAGCCCAGCTCCAGATTCATCTCAAGGGAATCAGGTGGAGATGGGCAGGGCCGCACACAGAGAAGGCTCTGGCCTCCACAAACATGCACAGTGTGCATACACCCTAGACACAAAGTGGCGTTGCTTTCTGCCCTGACACAGCAAGGCTTGAAGGCCTGCTCTTCTCCATGGATATTTGTCTAGTAAAACAGCAGTCAGGAGACTGGAAAGAAAGAATGGCTTCTGCCTGCAGGCATGTCACATTTATTCACCACCTCGTCCTTGGGGCGGAGTGCTGTTTGGTCACGTGAACCCACATGTGAGCAGTGGCAAGTTAGAGGCTTGGGCACTGGGCTTTCTGCAGTTTCTCTCCAGTCTGTCTTCCTTCCTTCCTTCCTTCCTTCCTTCCTTCCTTCCTTCCTTCCTTCCTCCCTCCCTCCCTCCCTTCCTTCTTTCCTTCTTTTCTTCCTTCCTTCCTTTCTTGGAGTGAGATCTGAGGGCAGAGACAGTGGCTTCAAATGTTTTACTATGGCCTAAACTGAGATAGTAAGAGGTACCAAGGAGGCTGAGGCAGAGCCTGGCAGGCTTCAGGACAGTCACAGTCTGGGAAGCCCAATGAGAGCCTGCCTGGAAATAAGGGAGAAAGTGAATGAATGAATGAATGAATGAATGAATGAAATATGTAAATGGGCTAAAGATATGGCTCAGTGGCAGAGCTAACCTATGTGAGGCTTTGGTTCAATGTCTGATTCTGTAAAACAAACAAGCAGAACAAAATCCAGAAACAAAACCAAAGAAGGAGGCAGAAACACTCCCAGCTGTCTTTGCTGGGGCCTGGCAGGAGCTGGTTCAACTCTTTTTAGACACAGACCTCACAGGGTGGATGTGAGGAAAGGGCTGTGTGTGGTTCGGTTCTGCTTCTCATGGCACAGGTAGGGCCTCCCTTGTGGCTAGTCATTTCTGGGAACAGGAAGCTGCTTCATTCCCACACCCCCAGGTGCCTGGCTGAGGCTCAAGAAAGTTCTTCCAATGGTGCTTATGGGTAGGAGTGAATGGGGAGCTACTATCCATCCTGCCTTGCTGTTCTGTTTGTAGACAGTCTCACGGAACAGTCTAGGCTGGCTTTGAACTTTACACCTTTCTGTCTCAGCCTCCTGAGGGTAAGGATTGCAGGTGTGCATAGCCATGCCTGGCTTGTGTTGTGTTCTTGAGAAATCTGCTGTCATTTGAGATGAGTGTCTTATGTAGAGATTGCCTTTGGGGGCATGTGGCCATTGAAAGTAGTAGCATGGGTGTTCCAGGAGTCAGTATGAAGGGCTTCAGACTGGCCTGTGGAGGGTGGAGCTGAAGCAGTTGGTCCAATCCAGAGGACGCTAGACAACACAGCAAGAGAGCCAAGGGGGCTCTTTGTGCAGGGGAAACTGAGGCCTGGAGACAGCCGACCTGACTGAGATCGTCCATCTAGCTTGAGTCAGAGCAGAAGCTTGGAACCGGCAGTTCGTAGCCTTGTCCCCAACTCTGCCCCTTCCCTCACGCCTGGCTGTGTTTGCCTCCTCCAGCTGTGCTCAGTCATGGAGCATCTGTATGGTTTTCTTCCATGAACTTTGAGAAGGCTTTGGCTTCATCCCCTCCCTGAGCACCTGCAGGAAGCAGGGGTGCTGGAAGGCTCCTGGGTGTGGGGTGGGTGGTATGAGATCAGGGTGTGTGGGTCTTCGGCTAGAGGGCTTTCCCAAGCCATCTCCCCAAAGACAGGGAGGGCCGGAGTCTCCCACTAGGGTCTCCAGCTGCAGAAAGCCATGTTTGTTTTTAATGTTGTGCAACATTAGCGAGGGTTTTGGCAGAAGGAAACCTCTCTGCTGAAGAAAACCTATGATCTGAGGCAGCAACCGCCCACTTCTTCCCACAGTTCCCTGCGGTCTCTTTTCTGTGAGTGCACCCTCCCGATGTCCACATTAAAGTCTCATCCATTTCCCTCGCTCGCACCCTGGTTGAATTGCATCCTGTTCATAGACTTTATGTTCAGTTTCCCTGTTTATCATCACATGGTGGGGACTACTTATGCACTTCACTAAATATTTTTTTTCTTCCTTGACCATCAGTTTTTTTCTTGGATTTGGAGAAAAAGAGGGTAATCAATTTTCAGGTACTAAGAATCAGGCTCATGGTCTGTGTGTGTGTCAGGCAAGTATTCTAAGCATCAAGCCACACCCTTAACCTGATACGGTTACTTTTTAGATTGAGATGAACATGGCCACACTTTGAAGTAGAAGGTATGTGGATTATGTAAATGGAGTTACAAGGCTTCAACAAAAAAATGTACCTGTGGTGTGGGCTGGGAGAAAAATCTCCTACCTCAGGGTGTCTTCCTCTATAATGCTCACCAAACAATGGGCACTGGAGAAAAGCCCACCTGATTAAAGATTTATTTTATTTTGAATTGTGTAGGCAAGCACACAGGTGTAGTGCCTATGGGGGCCAGAAGAGAGCGTCAGATTCCCTGGAGCTGAAGTTACAGCGAGCTGCCACGTGGGTGCTGGGATGTGAACTTGGGTCCTTTGGAAGAGCAGCCAGTGCTCTTAATTGCTGAGCCGAATCTCTAGCCCCTGCCTCTATGCTTTCTAATATGTAACAAATATACTTCATGCATCATGTAATAGCTGTACTGTGATGTGACTGATGCATCACACAATTTGCCCAAGGAACATACACAATTTGCCCAAGGAACGTACACAATTCAATTGTTTTTTATTGAGTTCTCAAAATTGTACAACCAACACTGCAATCAATTTTACAACATTTTCATTATCTCAGAAAGAAACTTTGTATATATTAGCAGTCCTTTCCTGGTTCTCCCCCCATCCCAGGCAGACATAACCTGCTTTCTTTTTCTAGAAATCCACCTAATTCAGCTGTCCCTAATTCTCCACATACATAGAACTATGCGCTTTGTGGCCCACTGATTTATTCATGTTGATGCATGTACCACTACTTTGCTACCCTTTATACCGACTAATACTCCACTATATGGATATTTTGTCTATCCATCTATTGGTAAACAATTACATTGTTTCTCCCTTTTGGCTCTCATAAACAGTTCAGCTGGGAACGTCTATGTCCAACTTGTTGCCTGAACATATAGTTTCATTAAAGAGTACAATTGCTGGGTCGTTGTTTTTTTGTTTGTTTTTATTTATTTTTATCTGCTAGAGTGGCCACATCATTTTCCAGGCCCTTTGACAGCTTGTGAGAGTTAAGTGCCTCCTATTTTTGTTACCTCAGTATCTTAGTGGTGCGGAGGTGGTGTCTCACTCTGCTGCAGATCGGTGTTTCCCTGGTGATCCGTGATGTGGATGCCCATGTGCTAATGAGCAGTGAGCCCTTATATGTTCCCAGAAGCCTCTGTTTCAATTGTTTGCCCACTTGAAAACTGAGCTACTTTTTGGCTTGTGTTATTTCCCCCCTGTTGAGTTTTAAAAGACCTTTATACAGTCTCCGTAGGAGCCCCTTAATGGATGTACAAATTGCAAATATGTCCTTCAAGTCTATGGGCTGTCCTTTCTGTTTTTTGGATGCATCCTTGGGAGCTCTTACTTTTAATTCTGTCTGTGTGTGTGTGTGTGTGTGTGTGTGTGTGTTTTCTCCGGGGTATTTTCAGGTGATGGTTTTGAGATCTGACTTTATGTTCCCCAGAGGAATGCAGCTGGGACACAGATGATGATCTGCCATGATTTCACTGACATCTGCCGTCCACCATGTTGTTTCTGGCATCTTTGCTATTATTAGTATGTATATCAGATAATAGATTAGTACTATTTTCTAATAGATAACAGGATTCTATTGTGAATACACCTCCACGAAGCAGTCTTTCGGGGTGGAGGATGAGGTGAGGATCAAAGCCAGGGTCTGTGCACGCTGGGCAAGCACTCTGCTCCCAGCAACACTCCAGCCCTCCACAAACAAAGCTTGTTGCGACAACGTGGTGTGTTCCCCAGAATAAAGTTCTGCAAGTGCACAGAGCCTGAGCTAGTGCTGGAGAATTCATGGCCTCCGAGCCTCCTCCGTCCACCCACCTCAACTGCGATGGGGACCGGTGGCTGCCCCCTTTGGCGCTGCTGTTTATAAGAGAATCTTCTTTAATGATCCTACTTTTAAAGCTTGAGTTTTACATTTTTTGGCTGGGCTAGGCTCAGCTGTGCTATACAGTATGGAGACAAAGCAGGCTAATCAGAGGCTCCTCTAAGCAGAGATGCCGACTAAATTAGTTCCCAGAATTTCATCCCAGAATGGTAGGTGGGTAGATGGGTGGGTGTATGATAGGGTTTTGTTTGAGAGATACGGTTTTGTTTCTTTTCTGTTCAGATAGCAATCCTCGGGAGTGAGAAAGCCTTGGCAGAGTCACGTTCTGCCGGGAGCCTGCTTACCGAACAGGTCTCAGGTGCTGATATGGCCTGCTCTCCTGCTGACCTGCACGCCGCCATGATCACCTCACAGGTTGGTGCCTCCTGCTGTCATCGACTATCCACTCACTGATTTACTCCTTTATCTACCAGCCCATTGTCTGTTCGTTCACTCCACCCACCCACCTATCTGTCCATCTGTCCATCTATTCACTCTTCTACCCAGCCCACTTACCCATTCTCATCCACCCATCTACCCCCATATCATCCATCCACCCGTCCACCTGCCATCTATCTAGCCATTCATATTCCTATCCATTCACTCGTCTTTCTGTCCATCCACTTATCTACCATACATACACCCACCCATCTACCCACCTACTATCCATCCACCAACCCCCTCATCCACCCATCCATGGACCCATTCATTCATTCATTTACCCACTCAGCTGTCCATATACACCCTCTGTCTTAGGGTTTCTATTGCTGCAACAAAGACCGTGACCAAAATCAACGTGGGGAGGAAAGGATTATTTCACTTATCCTAGCTCATCAAAGGCAGGAACTCAAGCAGGGCAGGAACCTGGAGGCGGGAGCTGATGCAGAGGCCATGGAGGGGTGCTGCTTACTGGCTTGCTCCCCTAGCTTGCTCAGCCTGCTTTCTTAGAGAACACAGGGCCACAGCCCAGGGATGGAACTGTCCAAAATGGCCTTGGCCCTTCTATATCAATCATTAATTTAAAAAATGCCCTTCAGGCTTGCCTACAGCCCAAACTTTTGGAGGCATTTTCTCAATAGAGGTTCCCTCCTCTCAGATGACTGTAGCTTGTGTCAAGCTGGCATAAAACTAGCCAGGACATCCACCTGCCCATCCATCTACCCATTTATCCACCCACCCACCTATTTATCCACCCAACCATCCCTTCATCCAGCCACCTACCCATGAAGCCATCCATCCATCCACCTACCCACCCACCCTACCCACCCACCCACCCATACACCCACCTACCCATCCATCCACCCACCCACCCACCCACCCATCCAACCACCTACCCATCCATCCACCCACCCATCCATCCATCACTCACCCTTCCATTCACACATCTACCCAAGCATCCAACCATCAAACCAATAAACCAAAAACCCAACCAATCAACCAACTCTGCCTTTATACAGCAACCGTCCCACAAGCACATATCACATGCCAGCTATACTCCTAGGGGCTCAGATACGAATCAGACCCATGGTTTCATACTTATAGCCATTTGAAATTCTAGAGCTCTTTGGAAAATCTGATGAAACTATTGGATCCTCTTCCCAGGAAGCCTTGTGCCCCCATAGGCACACACATGATTTTTGTGTATGTGTTTCTTACTTCCCTTAAGACCAGCAATAGCTTTTTCAGTGGATAGTCAATAGAGTAGCATGTTCAGAGCCATGTCATTCCAGTAAATGGGGAAGATGTAGATGGCTCAGTGGGTGAAGTACTCACTGTGGAAGCTTGAGAGCCCAGGTTCAGATCCCCAGGACCTCTGTGAAAGGCTGGACATGGTAGCAGGCGCATGCGACCCCATCCCTGAGAGGCAGGGGCAGAGGTGGGTAGTCTTAGCTAGGAACCTGGATTCTTTGAGTGGGTCTGGAAACAAGCATGGCTGGGAAAGCCAGCAGTCTCACCAGGCAGCCCAGGCTAACCGACGAACTCCTGATCCTTCCGGCTCAGCCTCCAGAGTGCTGGGGTCACAGGTGTGTGCCACCATTCCCCAGTAGGTGTGTTGCTTTAGACAGGGTCTGGATCATCACCTATCCAAATTCTTGGGGTTCTGGCTCTCTCACTGGTCCCAAGGAAGCCAAAGAAAGCTCTCTATGTCTCTCTGTAAGCAATTTGTGGAAGGCTACACAGCCCAATCATGGCTGGTGGGTTTCTTATGAGGCAGGTCTAAACTTGTGTTGTTCACAAGGGGGATACTGGGAGGGGGGAATGACAAGGTCCTAAGGCCAGAGTCCTGAAAACTGGAATCAGTGCTGTTATAAAGGAGGCCCCATAGAGTTCCTTTAACACTATGTCCCATGAAGTCACAGAGAGAACCTAGGAATTGTTGGGAAGATGGCCCCTAGAGGACACAGCATCTGCCAGCGCTTGATCTGGGGTCTCTTGGCCTCCAGGGCTATGTTCAGAAATGTGTGCAGTGTGTGAGGTCCTCAGCTCCCAGCCCATTGTTGTAGCAGTAACTTTATTCCCCCAGCTCATTTGCTTCTATTCCTCCACAAAGAAACTCAGGCCCAGGGAGGTGAAGTCATTTGCCTAAGTCACACAGCTAATAAAGCAGGAGGGTTTGAACCCACGCCGTACCCAGCACTTTCCCCACCCTACCATCTGACAGATTAGAATACAACTCTGGGTTGGGATTCTGGGCTCCCTGTTGCCAGCTTTCTCCCTTCAGCTCCCAGGTTTCTACTAAAGGGAAGGTGCTGCTGAGAGTGGGCTTTCTCAATGGCTAGCCCATCTTTTAATCAGTTCTCCCAGAAGCCCATAGGCATGGCTGTATGCATAGGCCACCTGGGTGGGGTAGGTGAGGATCCACATGGGAGATTTAGGGGTGACCAGCAATGCTAGGGGCTCAGGTTTATGGAAGTGATGCTAGCCAGGGTTCTGGGGCATGTTCTCCGGGGCTGGGGCTGGCATCCTGAAAGCCCCATCTCTCCCGAGCTCTGCATTTGCCCAAAGCAAGAAAATTAACTGTACCAAGAAAAGGAGTGGGCTGCTTGGTTTTCAAAAATAGGAAAAGGCAGCCCGTTGCTATGAGGATACTTCGTATTTTCTATGTTTTTCAATTTTTTAATGACTCACATAAAAGGTACCCATAGCCTCCTTGTAAAATACATGGAAAAACCTCCATCTCATGCCCGTTTTGAGTAGGGACCAGAGGGCCACAGGCCAGGACAGCTTGTGTGTATCTTTTGAAGACTCTGGGGTGGGTGGCATTCGGGGACCTCACTGAACGTCAAAGGCAAACTTCTAAATGTCCCTCACGTCAACAGCAAAGTTGCGCTCTTACACATGTATGGGAAAGGGCTTTAAAAGCGTAGGCACCCCTGGGCTCTGATTAGGACTACATTATTCACTGTATCCTGCCATCATTCTGTTTCTGAGGACATGAGTCGCTGTTGTCTCACAAGTAGACACTGAATTGGACATTGATTAACTTGATTCTGCTATTTCCTCTTGTGTTCTGGCCTCAGTTCGCTCAAGATTTCTGTTTGAAAGTAGCTTTTAAGGTCAGGGTCCAGCCTGTGGACTCCTGGGACGGTCTTGGCTTTTGCAGGATCGTTCACAAGGATGGAGCTGAGGCAGCTCTGCCACATGGGGCTGTGTGCCATCGGGGAACTGACGTCATGTCTCTGTGCTTCTTCTAACACAGAGATAGAAACGGTATCTGCCAAATGGAGTCTGGGACAACAACGCCTGTCTCATCTCAGCCACTGCAGCTCCTCCCAGCCTCTACCAGCTACAGCTGGGCCTCCTCTCCCTCAGGGAAGGCCTTGTGAGCCCCAAACTAAATGCTGTCTTTTATAAGTTAGCTGCCTTTGGCCATGGTGTCTCTTCATAGCAATAGAATTGTGCCTAAGACAGAAGCTGATGCCAGGGAGGGAACTGTTGCTGTGATGGGCCCGACCATGGAGGAATGTGGAAGAATTTAGGACATTGGACTAAGAAAGTAATTGAAAGCTGTAAGCAGGACTTAATGGGCCATGCTCCTAGGAACATGGAAGGTAATCGTACTGAGAGCAATATGGAGGCCTAGCTCAGGAGGATTCAGAGGGGAGCAATATAGCAACTGGGTTAGAGATCATTCTTGTGATATTTTGGCAAAGAATATGTGGCTGGTATTTTGTTTTGTTTTTACTCCTACCCTAATAATCTGCCAAAGGCTAGACTGAAGAGTTTTGGAGTAATTTTATTGGCAGAAATTTCAAGACAGCCCAGTATTGACTGTGCCATGTGTCCTTAGTGGTCACTCTAGGCAGAGGTGCAGTGAAAAAGAGCAAGCAGGGCAAAAAGAAATACGACATGAGCCGGGCGGTGGTGGCGCACGCCTTTAATCCCAGCACTTGGGAGGCAGAGGCAGGCGGATCTTTGTGAGTTCGAGGCCAGCCTGGTCTACAAAGTGAGTCCAGGACAGCCAAGGATACACAGAGAAACCCTGTCTCGAAAAAAAAAAAAAAAACCGAAAAAAAAAAAAAAAAAAGAGAACCTGGATGCTGAATGGAATAAAGGGAATGGTGCCCTCAGGGCAAGACCCACCCAGCTAAGCTTCCAACTTGTAAACCGGCAATTCCTAAGGACTCTCAGGCTCCTAAATCAAAGGAAATCTCATTCAACAAAGGAAAGAATCAACAAATCAAAGTTTATGAAATGTAATTCAAGGAAGGGCCCAGGCTTCATCTGAGTCAGGCAGCGCAGAAGGATACAGGAGTAAAGGTGTTATATAAAGGGTGTTTCTCAGAGGTGTCGTGCGTGGCAGCCCAGAGAGGCTGTTGCATGAAGCTGAAGGTGAATCCTGGATTATGCCCAAGATGTTGGAGGTGCCAGAGTTGTGGGATACCGGTCAAGGAGAGCTGCAGACAGGGAATGGAACCAGCACAAAAGAGAGAAGTGTGTCTCTGTCAGCAAGCCTTGAACGGTGGAGCCATTTAAGGTCTGTGACATTGAGGATTTGGAGTCTGGTTTTCGGTCTTGCTTTGGTCCAGTATTTCTTCACTATGCTCCCTTTCCTCCCTTTTAGAAGGTAACATATGTTTTGTGCCATTGCATACAATTGTATAAAATGTATACGTTGTGTTCATTGAAAGTATATAATCTACATTTTGAATTTACGTGGGGCTACAGTCAAGAGACTGCCTTGAGTCTCAGAGGAGACTTTGGACTTTGAAAATGTTGAGATGGAGTGACTATGGGAACTTTGGAAGGTGGATTGAATGGACTTTTCATACTGATATGGCTACAAGCCTATGGGATCAGGGAGTAAAATGTGGTGTTTGGATGAGAATAGCCAGCCCCTTGCGTTTTCTGGGTCCAGTTGCTATCTGTAAAAGAGGAGTTTGAACTAGAGGCATAACAGAGGGAAGGAGAGAGATATGGAGTCAGACAGGCTGGTCCTCTCGGGTACCGTGTGACCCACGGGAAATGACTTAACCACTCCAGTTGAAGCACTTATCTGTGAAATGGAAAGGTTAGAACAGCTGCCTTCTGTGTACTGTCGCTGGCTTGCCAGTCAGTGCTGTGGTTTCAAGTGTCCCCATTGTGCAGGCGCTGAGAGCTTCATCCCAGTGAGGAGGGGTGGGGCCTTTAAGGGATGATTCTGTCTTAAGTATTCCTGTCCGTGCAAACTAACTGACAGGCAGGGCTCAGCCTCCTCCTCTCTGCTCCTGTGTGGCCTAACCTCCTGTTTCCCACCATGGGCAGCAGGAAGCCCACCAGACACCAGCTTCCGGGCCTCTTCCCACCTCCAGAACCCAGAACCACATAAACTTCTCCTGCTTACGAACCACCTGGTCCTGGGTGACCCGCTATAGCTGCAAAGAAAAGACAGGTAATGAGACCGATTTACAGCCCAACTGCCCAAGACATTGAGGCTGGGCTGAGAAGGTACCTCCTCCCTGTCTCTACTTTTGTCCTCTCCCACTCCTCTTCCCTCCCCTTCTCCCATTCTTCTCCTCTCCTCCTCTAACTCTATTCTTCTCTCCTCTTCCCTCTTTCTTCCTCTCCCATTCCTTTCTCTTCTCTCTCCTCCTCTCCTCTCTTTTCTCCCTCTATTACCTTTCCCCTGTTTCCTTCCCTTCTCCTTTCTCTCTTCTCCTCATCTCTAAGTAGCTGTAGGCAGCATGACTTCCAACCCTGACAGACTTCAGCTTGGTCTCAGTTGTCAGCCCAAGCTGGCTGTATGGGCACAACTTCCTGCCCGTGGGCTCAGCATCCTTGCCTGTCATGGGTGAACCGTTATTCTAGCCATGTTGCAACAGGCATGACAATGCATGAGATTCTGATGGAAGCACTTGATATGGGTCCTACACACCAAGGACTGCTATGTATTTCATTTGGACTGGGACCCAGCCTGGTTGGCCTCCAGCTTTGCCATCTACTAGCTGGGTGGCATTGGGCAAGAGATGCAGCCTTTCAGTGCCCTGATTTCCTTAGCAATAAACAAGGGTGATAAACATACTAGTCCAGCAGCGTCGCTGTGGGGAGGATCAAGTTCTAAGTACCGAAAGCCCAGTACCCTGCCTGGTTCTTGGCTACTTCAATAATTCTGTTGCTGTTGGTGATGATGTGGCTGATAAACTAGGCACTATATTAGGTGCTGGGAACAGACTAGGGAAGAAAGCTGCCCAAGGGTTTCCCAGTCCAGTTAAGAGACACCCAGCATGCAGGGCAGCATGGTACCTGTCAGTGCCTGCTGTGATGTGGGAGCCCAGGGCAGTCTGTTGCTGACCTGGGAAGGCTTTCTTGGGTGAGGAATCAGCCACAAAGGAGCTGGAAGCCATCTGACCACAACAGAGGCAGAGATAGCACTCAGAGGTAAGGAACAGCAGGCACAAGGACCTGGGGTTTGCAGCAGTCCCCAGAGCGGGCAGAGTTAACCAGCTGCCAGCCTTCAGGTTGGTCAGGACTTACTACTTCCCCAGCAGCCTGGTTTCAAGGCTCCATTTGCGGCTCCAGCTGTGCTCCCAGCCAAGGGGCGGGTCATCCCTAGTGGGACGCTACCACCCACCTAAGGAGCATAGCCTGGCTGGCAGGCAGCCTCCTCTGGCTGCCCCCACTCACACAGCTGGCGCCCCCGCCCTCTGAGGACTGCTTCCTGCTCCTCCCTCCTCTCCCTGCTCCAGCTGTTTTTCTGGCTGAGTTCTGTCCCTGTCCCACACAGAACTCTGGACAGAGTGAAGCTCTTAGGATGTAGGATGTTGCTGGGGGCTGTGCTCCGTGGGGCCCAGAGGAAATCTTACATGAATGGAAGAAATGCTTCCAAGCAAACAGCCACTACCAGAACAGCTGTGTGACCAGGAGAAAGAGGCCAGGACGCGAATCCCCAAACCCTTAAGCCACAGGAGCCCAAAGAGGAGACTGGAGAGAAGGTACTACACTTGGCTCTGAGTCCTGCAGAGGGCGGGAAGGGGTGCAGGGGCAGAGACAGGAGCTCCTGTCCCGCACGTGTGTCAAAGGAAAAGTTTCTAGTGTTGAATCAGACCTGAAGAGCGACGCTGGTGTTTGTAAAAACCAGCGTGGCCATCTAAGGTCCATCCGTGAGCGCGGATCCTTCCCCCAATCCAGCTTGAGGCTGATTTGTGCCTAGCCACAGACCACCTCCTGTAGGCTGTCTGTGTTCTCCAGCGGTCAGTTCAGAGGATGCGGGGAAGGTTGTCTTAGAATGGATGTGACTGCTGTCTGGTCCACTCTCCTCTTTTTGTTTTTATTATTAGGAGTCAATAGTGCTGCAAAGGATGCTTTATGGAATGGTTGTGTTTTGGTCCTGTACATACGTTTCCGTAGTGACTTGATATCTCTGTGAGTGTGTGTGTATGTGTGTGTGTGTCTGTGTGTGTGTGTCTGTGTGTGTGTATGTGTGTGTATATGTGTGTCTGTGTGTGTATGTGTGTGTGTGTGATGTCCAGATGTTCACGCAGAAGGAGGAGAATGTGGGGTGTCTTCCTCTGTCACTCTTTGATTATCATAAACCTTAAGGCAAGATCTCCCACAGATCCAGAAGTTAGCCATTTTAGGTAGCCTGGCCTCCACGGAGCTCCAGGGATCTGCCTGTCTCTGTAACCCCCAATGCTGCGGTTACAGGAGCATGTGGCCTTGCCCACCTCTTTACACAGTGCACAGGTGATGGGGACTCACACACACACACACACACTCACCCACATACACTTTCATCCTCATGTTTGCACAGCACGTTCTCTTACCCAATGAGCCATCTCCCCATGCCTTCACTATCTACTTTAAAAATAATAGGTTTGACGGGTGTGGTGGTGCACGCCTTTAATCCCAGCACTCGGGAGGCAGAGGCAGGTGTATTTCTGTGAGTTCGAGGCCAGCCTGATCTACAGAGTGAGTCCAGGACAGCCAAGGCTCTTTTACACAGAGAAACCCTGTCTTGAAACACCAAAAAAAAAAAAAAAAGGTTTACATCTGGTGGTGTTGGGACACACCTTTACTGGAGGATCTCTGTGAGTTCAAGGCCAGCCTGGTCTACAGAGCAAGTTCCAGGACAGCCAGGGCTACACAGAGAAGCCCTGTCTGTCAAAATTATTTAATTTTATTTTTTGATGATGTATACATGTGTCAATCTCTATGTGGGTTTGTGCGTGTGTGTGCAGGTGCCAGAGAGACAAGGGGCATCAACTTCCCCTGGAGCTGGAGTTACAGATGGTTGTGAACCACCATCTCAATGCTGGGAATTGAACCTGGGTCCTCTGGAAAACAGCTGGCTCTCTTAACTGTCGAGCCGTCTCTCCAGCCTCTAACTACCCCTTTTTAAGACAGATGAGCAGCTGTCTGGCCATGCAGTTTCTGCCTGCTGATACTCCTTATGGCATGATATCAGGGGCTGATGCCTTGAAGCCTCTCCCACACCACGGCTGCATGCCTCCCACCTGAAACGCCTCCACTTGTATCTATTTTTTAAGGCGGGGTCTCTCACTAATTAGGCTGACTTGGTTGGCCAGTGAGCCCCGTGAATCTTCCTGCCTCCACCTCCCCACCACTGGGATTACAATTATGTACCACCACATCTGACTTTTTATGTGGGTGCTGGGGATTTGAACTCAAGTTCTCATGCTGGCAGAGCAAAGTATGTCTCACCCACTGAGCCATCTCCCTGGCCCCTGTCTGTCATTATTGATGCTGATTTTCTATAGTTGGTCTGTGACTCACTTGCTTTCTCTGTCTCTTCTGTGTAAGTCTACCCCCTCCATGTTCATGTTTTCTTTTTGATATCTAAAAGTTCTTTGCGTATGGAAGACAGGAGCCGTTTGGCTGAGTTCTCCTTTGAAAGCATCACACTCCCTCTGCTTCCGTCCTAAGGCATTTGAGACGACGGAACCTGGTACAGTAATCACCACCTACAGCAACCCAGGAGCGGCTACTTGAGAGTTTGATGGTCATCTATGTATGTGGCTCAGAGAGGGCAGGCCACAGATCCGAGGTCACACAAGGAGGAAGTGGTAGAGGAGGTCTTGAGTTTGCTCCGTGTGTTCAGAAAGCCTCAATTTCCCTGTCACCCTCCTTCCCCTTTCCAAGGGGTTCTGTGGCTCTTGCTTCTGTCAAGGGAAAGATGGGCTTGACTCAGCACCTCGCTGCTGTGGTGTGCCTGGTTCAGTAATGTTGGCTCAGCATTCTCTTCTGAAAGGTTTGGCTTAAACTTGTGAGGTGTTGGGCACGTGGGAGGTCAGGTGTTATCTCTGAGAACCAGGGGCAGGTGACTCAGGCCTTCCCCAACTCTTTGAGGAGTAGACGAACCCCCACACGGGCTCCTTTCTACCTCAACCTGGTGGAGAAGTCTCTGCACCCCCCACTACAACTGTCCCACACTGTCTTATAACTGTCAATCATCTTGTCTGTCTCCTAGCAACCTGGGGCTCCCTGAGGGTACAGCTTAATGTTACGTCCCCTGGGTCCTTCGTCTTCTGCATAAGAGCCTATGTTCAGAACAGTGTTCATTGAGTCTGTGGAGAAGCTGGGCCCCAGTTTTGCCATCTGCAGAATGGGCTCAGAGAGTGGACTGTAGTCTTGCCTCTTTGATGTTTGATTATGAGTGACAACTTGAGGTGGTTTTCTGGACTTGTCACCATGCCACATGGTGAGGGTTTTAGTAACACCCCCAGTTTGCAGATTAGAGATCCGAGGCCTTCTTCCAAGGATAGACCACCATAGAGTCCATAGGGCTCCACAGCTTCAGAGCTGAGTTTGTGCCTCAGTTTCCACATCTGTAAGATGGAGTTCTGAACAGGAGCTCCCCTGTAGAATTTCACAAAGGTGAAATGAGATAGGACCAGGTAACAATTAGCAGACGGTGATCCACTAGGCTCTGAGTGTGTTACTGCTTTTATGTCCGTGGCATTCAGACCCTGGCTGTGTCATCTCTCTGAGCCACACAGAAGCCAATATGGTGTGTGTGTGTGTGTTTGCATTTGCATGCGTGTGTGTGAGAGAGAGGCCAGAGTAGGACACTAGCTGTCTTCCTCTGTGACTGTTCACCTTATTACCCTGAGACAGTCTCCAACTGAGCCAGCAGCATACTGTTTCGCTACAGGTTGGCCATCGAGCTCCCCGAATATACATGTCTTCACTCCCAATGCTGGGGTCACACACACTCACGCCTGGCTTTTAACATAGGGGTTTGAACTCAGGTCCTCATGTTTGCCCAGCAAGCTCTCTCACCCAGAACCATCTCCTCAGCCCTCACGGTTGTTTCTTAGAGCTTCAGTGTTTATGAGTCAGCCTCTCTGAGGGTGAGCCCAGGGCATCTGTGAGCCAAAAAGGCTCCTCAGAAGCTTCGATGCCCTTCATACTTGAGAACATCTGACTGGAGCATGAGAGTGTTTTTCTGTTTCGCCCTCTGTCCAGGTTCCTAACGCTCAGTTGTGCACTTGAGTTTCTTTTTCCTTCCTAAGCAAATATCCACAGACCAATGTGAAGCCACATGTTCTGTGTCAGCAGTTGAGGCCAGGAGGCTGCGTGGAGAAGTGAAACTCTTATGGGACACATCTGATTGCACCGGTTGCCCCTGGGTTCGAGTTTTACACTTACTTTAAGCTACAGGGTCCATTTGTCAAAACAGAGCAGACTGAAAGGTGCAACCTGAAAACAAACAAAAATTCTGTTCCTCCCCGAAACAGAAGGGCAGCCCACCAGACTCCCTCCGAGAGGTGCCATAGCTCTGCAGGGTGGGCTGCACACTGCAGATCTACTCCGATGTCCCAAGAGCTGAATGTTCTAGAGGTTTGCTGGACTTCTGTGATCGCAGGAGAGGCATCGCCATTCTCCAGCTATCACTGTATTCCATGCAGAAGGAGGCACATGCTGTTTAAGTTTGTGTGAGCTTCAGGGACAAACAGGCCCTAGCACATTTACTGTCCCAAGCATGAAAAAGGCAGTCAGTTCTTTTTATCTTCTGTTGTTTCTCTCTCTGATTAATTAATTATTTTCATGAATCTTATTATGCTTCCCAGGCTGTCTCTAAACTCTGGGGCTCAAGCATCCTCCTGCCTCAGCTACCCAGGTGCCTGGGATGGCACGTGTCTAGCACAGTGTCTGGCTAATGGAAGGTATTTACAGATCCCCTGTCCTAGTGAGTCAGTGACCCATCTTGCAGCCCCACTGTCCCCTTGGGCGGCATCTCTGTGGGCCCAGTGGTAGATGGGAAAGTGTGAAGGTGAACCCTGGGCCTTGGCTGGGAAGCACTGTGCTTTGCTTCTGGCACTTGAGATTTAGCCTGGTGTGTTGCAAAGAATGCTGGGATTTGTAGTCTGGTGTGTTGCGAAGGCTGCTGGGATTCGGCATTTTGGTGAGGGCTGCTATGGGTCAGAAGAAGGGGCTTTTACCGACAGCCCTTTGTCCCTGCCACAAATACAGTGGCCAGTAGGCTCTCTTCCAATCTTTATTGGTTCTCACAGTGATGTCAGACCACTACGCTTACGGCAACTCCCAGGTTCTCTACTTCTAAACGCAGATCCTTCTGGAATATAGGCAGTGGGCATTGTTTCCTTCCAGGAAAACAAACAAACAAACCAGGAATAACCATGTTACTCTGCAGTGCGTTTAAGAGTGGACTGTTTTCACATCCACATTCTCATGACCTCCTCCCACACCCTGAGTCAAAAGGCTCCAGGTTAGGACAGCCACTTGAAGGTGAGGACGATGGAGTTCAGATAGGGAAAGGGACTCGCTCACAAGGTCACATAGCTCATACGAACTGTGATTTGAACTCATGAAACCTTACTCTTCTCCGATGGTCCCTTTGCACATGTGGCACTCATGGGTATGTTCGTTTGTGCCTGTATGTGTGCGACTGTGGCTAGGGCGGGAACACCCTTGGCTGGACTTCCTCAGGGTTCAGCTCAGGATCATTGCCAGAGTGCCCAGGACAACTGTCCCAGATGCTGGCCACGCAGAGAAGGGACAGTGCATGGATGTGTCGTGGCTGAGGCTGTGACTGGGCTGGGCTCATGGTGGTGCTGGGGTGAAGTGAGGAAAACCTAGAACAGTGAGACGTTAGAGTGAGTCCGGCCCAGTTCTTGTCCCTTCAACCCCTCTGGAAGAGGGGAACAACCTGAAACATAGACTTTTGTTCATTCGCTCAACAAGTGTTTACTGGTACCCACTCTGTGTCAGATGGAGAAAAGCATGATTCTTCCTCCTAGGAACCTCCACGGGTAGTTACAATGTTCCCACTGAGGTGCTGATTGGCTGAGTGACATTCTCAAAAAACATCACAAGATGTTTCCCACAGGTGGATCTTTCTATGAAACCTCTAAAAATGAACCCTAAGCCAGCCCCGGGATGCAGGGAAAGGGCCTGTTGGTGGCAGCTGCTTTGTGCTGCTCTTGGACTCACTGCCCTATTTCTGGTTTTAGGCAATAGTGGGAAACCAGACGATTTATTTCTCTTGGAATCCTGGCATTTTTGCAGCAAGGGTCGCAGGTGAGATTGGAAAAGAGTGGAAATTTTGGTGCTGCTGGATGGAGCTGAGGGGCAGTGGGTTTTATATGGTGCTGCCAAAGAATTAAATGCTCCCAACGGAAGTCAGCAGTGGGCAGCAGCCAGAGCCCTGGAGCCAGCTGTTCCAGGAGTCAGCTCCCAGCCTTGCCCCTTGGCCTCTTCACCCCAACTGCTGCCTAATATGTGAGAGGGCAGAGGGCAGCTTGTGTCTCTCTGAGAAAGCATGGCCTCCAAAATGTGTTGGGCAGAGCTGAGCAGCCTTTGGCTCCAGGCTGGGCCCTGTGTCTGGGCTCTGGTGGGGGTGTCTGGGTGTCCTCTGTACACGTGCTGTGGAAATGCTGGAAGTACCCACAGCTGAGTCAGCAGGGGTCAGAATCACTTCTGCTTTCTTGGGGTCCAGGTTCTGAGATCTCAGCTCAGGCTGGCAATGAGGTAGTTCTTGTGCAAGGAGGTGGGTGGTCAGGGAGACTGAAACACAGAGCAGCGGGCACACTCAGCGTTCCCCTGGGAACCAAGGGTGAAGGGGCAGTGAGCACTTGGGGAGAGCCTGCTTAACAATGGTGGGAGTGCGCCCTTTGGCTCTGAGCCTGTGTTCTGACTCAGCTCCCCGGCCTGCTGAGTTCTTTGGCTTGTAGTCCATGCTCAGTGAGAGTCAGGGTCGTGGGTAAGGACAGATATTCAAAGCTCGTCCATGTTGTATGATCTTGTCTGAGTGGTCCCCAGAGTCTCTGAGTCCTTTTGTGCTAGTATGACACACGACTTGACCAAAAGCCACTTATCAGAGGAGAAGGTTTATTCAGCTCACAGTTCTGGTCACAGTCTATCAATGAGGGGAAGTCGAGGCAGGAACCCAAGTCACGTCACAGCCACAGTCAGGAACACGGAGAGCAAAGTCCTTACTGCCTGCGGGCTCCCACAGGGGCCTGGGTCTTTCTGCATCGATTAACAATCGGGGCAGTGGCCCACAGACATGCTCACAGACAGGCCAGCGTGGCCTGGACAGCTCCTCATGAAGATTTTCTTCTCAGGGCTGAAGAGATGGCTGAGCACTGAAGAGTGTGCATCTGGCTCACGGAGGACCTCAGGGTGATTCCTAGAACTCACACTGAGTGGCTCATGGCCACCTGTAACTGCAGCTCCTGGGTGATCCAACTCCTCTGGCCTCAGGAAGCACCGTGGTGTATACACACACACACACACACACACACACACACACACACACACACACACACACACACACA